>CAEGAG010139238.1:0-32097 GCA_903067065.1 Brachyrhaphis terrabensis
GATAGATAGATAGATAGATAGATAGATAGATAGATAGATAGATAGATAGATAGATAGATAGATAGATAGATAGATAGCATTATGTCAGACAACAAAGCACAGTACTAAATTGCTCAACTTGTAAAAATTACAATAAACTAAGCAGGCATAGATAAAAAATTTAAAAAAAGTCATACTTTATCATTGCCTTTATAAAATAATGGTCCAAGTCAATTTTTGGCTAAAAAAAAACAAAAATCACCCTCTTTATTTCCAAAATATGTTTAAGGCAAAAAGACAATAACATTTGGCAAAACCTGACTTTAGGAAGGTGAAGTTATATAAATTTATACATTTAAAAGTGAATAAATTTGAATGTCCAGCCATAATTCCAGTCTGTAATCTTTAATCGCTCCTCACATATTGTATTTTTACCGTTAAGTGTTTTGTTTGACTCATCAACCATATGTCTTCTTTTTTTCTGTTTTTTGTTTGTTGAAATTGACAATAATGTTGTGAATAATGAAGAACTGAAGTGCTGGTCACTTATAGGTTGTTTCTGCATCTTCCCTGCCTTGGGCACAGATCAGATTAAATTCCTTCTGTTTGCCTCACTGACATAATCCCACCCAGATTAGGAATCTGCTTCAGCGTCTCCCCAGACTAAAGCGAGTTTTTAATGTTGCAGAACCCGGGCTACGATCCGTCCTCGGGCGTCTCCGGGTCCTTGGACTACCATGCCTTCGGGCCCCTGGGGGCCTATCCGTACGGAGACCCGACCTACAGGAAGAACGCCACGCGAGACGCCACGGCCACGCTCAAGGCCTGGCTGAACGAGCATCGGAAGAACCCGTACCCCACCAAGGGGGAGAAGATCATGCTGGCCATCATCACCAAGATGACGCTGACACAGGTCTCCACCTGGTTCGCCAACGCTCGGCGGCGGCTGAAGAAGGAGAACAAGATGACGTGGACGCCGCGGAACCGGAGCGAGGACGAGGAGGAGGAGGACGCCATCGACCTGGAGCGCACTGAGGAAGACGACGAGCCACTGAAGCTGACCGAGGAGGAGACGGAGCTGCGGAGCGACAGCGGTGAGTGGTTACAGGAGGGTCAGCTGCACCGATTAATCGATTACTCAATCATCAATTAACTGATCACTTCTGTTTTAAATTCAAATTCAGAAATATTTTATTGATCCCAAAGGGAAATGAATGCTGCAACTCTTATACATTAAAAAATCTTCAAAGAGTTATTTTAGATAACTCGCAGTTATCTAAAATAATTGATTAATCATGATTAATTGATTAGTGAAATGATCGTCAACTAATTCAGTAATCAATTAATCATTAACTGGAGTACAAAGACTCCAATAAAAGGCCATTTGCTGAAAGAACACACTCAGAGCAGAAATTAAGCCAAAACTGTACAAAAAATACATACATTTTGTTTTTGCTTTTTTTATGCGAAAGATCTGGCGTCCACTGAAGCGATGTTATTGGACTTTGAGCAATAAAATGTTTATTTTCTTATTTAAAAAGGGAATTATTTGCTTACATCTTTTAATGTATTTCTAAAATTGCATAAAAAGGCTTAGATAAAAAAATCTACAGAATGTGGCAGTTAGTTTTATGCAATTAATTACCAGAATAATTGATTACTCAATAACTAAATTAATTGGTAGTTGCAGCCTTAGATCGAAGCACACATGAAGATGAATGGGACTGTGGAGGATTTTCACACCTGGAAGAGAGAAAGCAGAGGATGGAGCTGGAGGGAGCAGCTGCAGAAACAGATGCAGATTCCCAGAGACGACGAGAAGGAAGCAGGACGTTTATTTCATCTGAAGCTTTTATTTTATGAAAATATCCAAAAGTATAAAAATCGGATTTTCCGTAGATTGGATGCTGCATTTTTCAAGAAAAATTTGGAAAAATGTGTAGATAAATAGAAAAAAACCTAAAATGATCAGATTTGTCCGAGTTGAAATCATTTTTGTCTTTCAAATCTGACAGCTTCATCATTTTTAATATTTGAAGAGGATTTTTTTATTCAGTCTGCTGAAAGAAACTTTGATATTAGGATAAATAACAGATGATCTTTTATTCCCATGTTTTTCCGAATCTGCTCTGTTCATAGAAAATCCTGCAGGTTCAGATAAATAGGTGAGGTGAATCTGTTCTGAGGTTTAATTTTCGATCAATCTGAATCCTGGATGAGAATCTGATTTTCCTGACAAACGAGACTGAAACCAAACATCTGATCATCAGGACTTCTGATTTTAACAACTTTCTGAGTTCATCTTGTGTATTTGTTGGTTTTTAATTTCCTGCTGCAGGAATTTCTGATTAATTTCTTTATCTCCAAAAGTAAAAATGAATATCCAGAATTTTAAAAAGTTTACAGATTGATTGGTTCTGACCAACAGACAGCCGGGATTCTGTTTCCTGATTTTTTTATTTTTGTTTATGTTTGTATTAAAATTAGAAAAAATATTCCCATTTATTGATCCAGACCATATTATTCTATTCCTTAGAGGTGAGCAGATCAATCCAGAATATTGATACCATATCAGTATCGAATCGATAATTAGCGTGGCAAGATTAATACTTCAGCTTCAAAATATATCATATTGAATTTCTGTTTAATTTATTCTCACGTTTGTACTGCAGTTTCTCAAAAAGGTTTAGTTTTGATTTGATCTCAAATAAAAAATTTTTTTTGCAGTTTATTTCTGAAAAATCCCACACAAACTGTTCTGTTCTATTATTTTTGTTTATTATATTAATATGTCATTGAAGTATTTTGTAGATACATGTAAACTTCATTCAAGTTCTGTCCGAAGTTTTAACAAAATAATTCAAAGGGAAAAATCACAAAATCACCTAAAAGTCGTAAGTTTGATGATAGGTCAATAAAAAAGTATCATATCAGTATTGGTATCGCTGATACTGACTGACCCAGTTTGCTTAGTGTGGACCTGCTCTAATTAATTTGTTATTGTACAAACTTGTCAGTTTGGGTCCAGTTTGTTTTGTTCAGCTTTGACTGTTCTGTTCTGATCAGGATGCAAGTTATTGATTAATGATTTTATCTAAAGTTGATTCATCTTTTCATAATTGATAAGTTGCCATTTTCTTAAAAAACTGAGTTTTCTCATATCAAGAGGGGAGATTGTCTTAAAGACTACGTTCTCATACTATGCTGAATTTATAAAAACATTCGAGAGTTTTTGTCAGCTGTCTTAAATACTGACTGAATAAGCAGTTAATTGTGGTTTTCTCAAATTATTACACTGAGACATATTTATGAAATAGAACAAATCAGGAACCTCTTAGGTTTCTGATTAAACAAATACAAGAAGACAATCAATCCTGAAAGAAAAGAGACGTACGATTTGTGGTTGTTCTTAAAAGAAAACTAAAACTCTGTGAAGAGCTTTAACTCAGAAGTGCTTACTGACATCACGGTTCATCAGTCAATCACATTTTCTGTTTTCATCCTCGCCTTCGTAGCACATCAATAATTTTTGGTTTGCTTCGTCATGCAGCTCAGCTGAAAGAGCGATACTAAAGTAAAACTTAACTTAAGGAGCTTGTCGGGTGTAAGCAGAACCGCATAAATTGCATTTTCCATCCCAAACCGGACTCTGTTTGTATCGTTTCTCTTTTTCGTTCTGAGAAACCGCCGCCATCTTTGTTTCTGTATCAACGGCTCCGCTTAACAACCAGCGGCGCCCTCTACAGGATGGCGGCCAAAATACGACGCTAAACGAAGGCCGATTATTAGTTAATCGATTGGAACTAACTTTGAAATGAAATAAAATCTTTGCTTAGAAAAAGTAAAATGTCACAGAAAAATAAAAAAAAAAGGCAAACTTATTCAATCATACCCATAATTGCCTCATCAAAATATGTCACATATTTACACATCTCATGTCACAATTTCTGTTCTTTACAAATTATATCTATTAGATTTATTTATTGTTAAGATGCTTACTATCTAAAGTCTCCTGTAAGATATCCATACAGCTATATTTGTTAATAAGTCGATTAATTATTTGCCTCCCTGGTTCTGGTTCTGACCCAGATTTATCTGTTTCTGATCGATTCTGTTTTGTTTATTTTATTTTTTCTTGTTCTGATCCACTTCTCTTCTCTCCACAGCCGTCCGTCACCCCTCTGCCTCAGATTCCAGCCGGTTGGCATTCCGGGAGGACGCCGGCATCGACCGGGCCCTTTTGGACCAGAGGTCGCCCCATGTTGCGGCCCCTCCTCACAGCGGGCCCCTGGAGGCTCTCAGAGCCTCTGGATCCGAGCGTACGTCATCACCGAGCTCCTTGGATTCTTGTGGCGCCACCCAGGGGCCGAGCCTGGCCCCGAAGCCCAAACTGTGGTCCCTGGCAGAAATCGCCACGTCTGTGGACAAAAACACAGGAAGTAGCGACTCGCCGCAGAGCAGGGGGCGGAGCTCTCTGAGTCACGGCCCCGCCCTGCCGAGGCACCTGTACTACGCCTCCCCGTTCATCCCTGGATACTCCAGCTTCCGGCCGCTGGGGCCCCTGCAGGGAGGCCCCGGCTCACACATTAACGGATTACAGCAGAAGATGCTGCAGCGGGCCGAGGCCGCAGCCAGGGACTGCCGACTGCGCAGCCAGAGCCAGACAGAGCTGCAGGAGCTAAAGAGAGGCATGACGAACGTGTAGCTGCTCAGAGAATCCTGCTGAACTTTGACCCCGAGACAATTTCACAGCTTTTCTATGTTGATCAGATGTAACCTTTGTAGTGCGTTTCTGCACCCAACATGACATGTCATTGATTAAAAAATAGTTTTATTAAGATGAAAGTGAGCGCCTGCGTTTGTTGGCAGAAGGTTCCTGCAGCCGCACTGCAAAAACAGAAAAACACAAAACCATACCGAATGTTTTTGATCTGGTTTCTAGTGCAAATATCTTAGTGCACTTAAATTGAGACAAAACTAATTAATAACTGAATAGTTACTTGTACATTACTTTTGTCTTATTTAATGTTTAAGTGAGGTATTTGCACAAGAAATTAAACCAAAAATATTTGGTAAGATTTTGTGATTTTGCAGTGCAGAGAGCATCACATATTATTATTTTTTTTTCGGGTTTATTAAGCTGCTTCTTTAAAGCAAAGATCAGTTTCAAAAGTGCTAAAACAACGTATCAATGCTGTGGGTTACTAATGTGCCATTATTGGAGTTTGTGTTTTCTGAAATATTAAAAAATACAAAAGACATATATATTAATAAAAATAAAGTAAGGCTGGGCAATACAATTAAAAACCAGAAATATTACCAAGTACTTTGTGTCTAGATTCTTGACAAATATCTTAATACACTTGAAATAAGACAAAACAAATTTACAAGTAACTTTTAAGCAAAATATAGCTTATTTTAAGTAAATAATTCCTTAATATTGATGAAAATGTTCTAGTTCCACTGACAGATTATTCTACTTGTAACAAGATATTTTCCCATGTGATAATTAAAATAATCTGCCAGTGGAATTAGAACTTTTTCATCAATATTAAAGACATATTGGTAAAACAATACAAATGAAAGAAAATATTCTCAAAAAGCTGGTTTTATGTCAATCATCCCTTCTGTGACTTGTACAATGGAGTATTACAATCAGGCTACAACATTTCTAAAAATTGTTTACTGACTATAATATTGTCATAATAGCAGATTAAAGACGCAAAAGTAAAAAAGTCTGAAAATTAGAAGAAAAAAAAGTCGCTTTAATGAGAAAATAGTTTCTATAAAGTTATTGAGATCTAATGTGGCAGCTGTTTCAAAGTCCTGTCACACTGATAATAATTTGATGCTATCAGTAGCAGGACTTTTACTGATTCATCTGTGTTACGGTTTGACCAGTAAGGCACAAGGACAAAGGCATATATAAAAAAATATCTTCTATTTATTTTTCCAAACAAATCTTTAAAAAAGGTTTTCAACAACAAATCTAACAAAATATAGCAAAAACGGGCCCAAAGGAAATCAACTAAGGCAAACTTAACTCAGCATGACAAACCAAAACTGACCTCACACAATGAACACAGGGGAATTTAAACACAAAGGCTAGCCTACACAAACAAGGAGGGGAGAGAGAAGAGACAACGACAAATAATGCATAAACATAACTAATTCAAACTAAAACATTTTGACTTTAACACAACTATAAAAACAAAATAACCTAACACCAAAATGCTTTAGCAATTATTCCATTAGAGGAGAGAGGAAGAACCTTCAATAATCTAATTCACATTTTTGTGGTTTTAAATGTGTGGTACATTTAAAACCACAAAACTAAATATTTATTGGTTTTTACAGAATTCCTCCTTTTAAGAGTTTTAAACCTCAAAGAAAAAGACGATCTACTTCAGTTTTCTGGAAAATATTTGCTTCACACTGGATAGAAAATTGTCTTTAGGTGTTAAATTGCTGTGGCTTAACGCAGAGCGGTTTTAAATGTGAAACACCACGGTGTCTCTGTGTGTGGTGAAAGGACACCTCACAGCGAGTGAGAGGGTTACTCAATGCCAGCTCACACTCAGCATCATCGGCTGACGGGTAAAAATCCATCCATCCAAATTCATATCTTGCTCAAATGTTACTTGCAAATTAGTTTTGTCTTATATCAAGTGTACTGAGGTATTTGAACTAAAAACTAAACAAAAATACTCATTAATATTTTGTGTTTTTGGCCTTTTGTCTTAACCCTGAACAGGTTCCTGGTTCTGACAAGTTTCTAGATTCTGAATAGATTCAGGATTCAGAACAAATTTGATATTTTGATCAGATCCCTGAATATCAACAAGTTCTTTGATTAGGAACAGTTTCTAGATCCTGACTGTGAACAAATTTGATATTCTCAAAAGATTCTTCAATCTAAATTCAGATTCTTGATTTCTGGTTTTAAACTCAGTCTTGATTCTGAAAATATTTCATAATTTGAACTTTTTCCTGATTTCGGATGTCGACCATATTCCTGACTCTGAACAGGTTCCAGATTCTCAAAAAGTTCTTGATTTCAAAAACTTCTAGATTCTGAACAGAATCCTAATTCTGAGCACATCTGATATTGAGTTGATAAACAGTTGTTTTCAGTCTGTTATTGTTCAGGTGTTAAATAGATCAAATCAGATTTTAATCTCATGATTTTTGCAGTTTTAATGGTTTCAAACAAATTGTGAAATCAATTAGCCCATGTGTCACATCTGGGCTCATGCAGTTTTACAAATCAAAGTTTTCATATTTCATCTTTTAGCATTAATTTAGTTTTACAGTAAATAATAATAATAATTCAGGAATCGTCAGCAGGACTGAGGTTTGCAGTCTGAATTATTGACTGGCTGCAGGTAAGACCAACATCAGTAAATAATCCATGAGCAACACAGGCACTGATCAGAGGAAACCGAAGGTATCGATCCGTTAAAACCAAACCGAGGAGTGAAGGTCGAGAAGATCCTCCCGGGAGCTTTGAACGCACCTTTAACAGTCGAGCTGCGTTCATGAAAATCTCCTCTGGTACACATGTTAAATGATTTGTTCAGTAACACAAACAAAACAAGCCTCGCAGAAAATAAATCTGCTCCACATCAGCACAACTCGGAGAAGGTGGAATAAATACTTGACTGATTGCCGTAATTAGTATAAAACAGTTTAGTTCTTCAAGGTGGATGAGATTCACTCACATTTTAACCTCTCTGATCAGATTTTGGCTGTTATTTTAGATTTCATTCACTGACAGGATCCAGAACTTCCTGGTGAATTGAAAACATATTTAACACAGTGCTGTCCATCACAGCGTAAAGTTTCAGAATGAAGCCGCATCCTTCTGTCTTCAGAAAAAATACAAACGCTGAATTTTTTATATTTTTTTCTTACATCTTTGACATCAAATAGGCATGGATCCCCACTTCGTCATCCAACAAACAGCGAGAGCCAGACTGTTTCAGACCGCTTAGCTTTTAAAGTGCGTCTTTACAATCCAAAGAGACATTTTCTCCCTCAGTCCAGATAGATAAAACTTAATTAGAGCCACAGATATTACAATACCTGTTGTAAAAAGAACATTAATAATTCTTGATAATAAATATCTGTTGCAAGATTACTTAAATGCATAGGGCTATAAGATATTAGCTGAAGAACTTATCCCAGTATAAGCATTTTATATCAGTCAATATCAATAATTACTGATTAGCTTGTTGTTTTAAATAAATGAAATGCTGCCAAACTGGAGGCAGGACTTTTCCTCTTTTATCCACAGTTTTTACTCCGTACCGTTTTTTATTTTTAAGAGGCAGGGCAGCAAAACCTTTCAACTGCTGCTGCGCAAGTTACTCAAGGGGCTGTTGCTAGGTAACCAAAGGGCGAAGTTGCTAGGTAACCAAAGAGCGAGTGAGTTAGTTGATTCCACCAACCTAGCTTGATAGGTTAAAGCATTTCCTAAGACTACATCTCCCAGAATGCTGTGCTGTTCTGAATCGTAGATCAGTGAATACTCTATATATATTGAATATTGACTATTCAATTAGTACATGAGCAATTCTTTCATGCAAGACGGGTTACTGTTGAACAGAGTTGGGTAGTAAATAGTTACATTTAATCAGCTATATTTACTTAATAAGAAGTATTTTTACTCTGCTGTACTTATTACTTTTACTTGAGTCATTTCATTTTGAAGTATTGATATTCTTACTTTAGTAAAATTTCAGTATACTCTACCATCTGTGAGTGACTACACGGAATGAAGAACAAACATGTTGTAACCAAAAATTCACCAAACACAAACACCTGCAGTTTCTGTTAAAGCTTCATAAGTTTTATATTGAAAGAAACTGATTTGGAAAAAATATAATTTTCCTAATTTATTATTTTGCTTTTTATATGAATTATTGTCATTTTTGTCCTTAAGATATAAACATTTCCACTTACCTTTATATTTTGGTCTGTCTGATTATGTAATTTTTAAATATTAAATGATTGATAATCTGATCAGTTACTCAGTACTTGAGTAGACTTTTTACAATACTTTTTTACTCTTGAGTCATTTCTTGGATGGCTAATTTTTACTTTTTCTTGAGTAAAAGCATGTTGACGTCGTGCTAATCTTACTTAGCAGCACGTACTTTGTTGGGTGGAAGCTTGCGCGGTGGAAGTTAGGGGTCAAAAAGCGCATGCGCGTTCAATGACGTGATAAAACCACAGCGCCATTTAGTGGCCTGGTATGACAACTACAGCTGACTCCAGGTGTCTTGTGCGTCTGAACATAAATCTTCTCCACCAATTAGCATCCCTAAACACTGGATGCTATGTAAGCTCGTGTAAGCGTCTCAAACTTTCTCTAACTCTCCCCTCCGTGGCTCCATGCTGCCTCCCTACCTCCTCTTGCTTCCAGCTGCGTGTTTACATCGACCTAAATGCCGTCCAACGACAGCGAGCATCTTGGCGAGCCAGCAAGGGGCCCAGCCGTGGGCCGTCTAACCCCCAGGACCGACAGACGTCTGGTGGTGATGCCACTCAACCCTCCCGCCATGCGGCTCCTCCGGCAGCTGGACAGGCGCGCCAACCAGCGGGCGGCTTCTCGCAACATGCTGGCCCTAAAAATACACCAGTGTCCCCAGTGGCTGCTGCAGCAAACCAGTCTGCTCTGCTTCCCATCCCCACTGTTTGACCCTCTGTTCACTGCAGTCTGGTCGCAGATCAGAGCCTCTGAATGTAAATAAATATGGAAATTGAAGTCAGAAGTCATGCAGTAATGTACATTTTTGAAGTTTTGTGTGCAAATTTTCTTTCACATTGCACCAAAGAAATTTGCAAATATGCCACAGCCATATTTTAGTTTTTCCTTTAATTGTGTATATGAATGTGTCACTTTTATAGAACTGACAGAAACCAGTTATTTATAAATCAATAAGTATTAAAAAATTAATATTTTAATTTGCAGTCTCTCATATAGGATGCCTATTTAAGTTTTGAAGTTTATTAGTTTATTAAAGAAGACATAATGAGTTTTTATGATCAAGTATACAAAATAGTGAAATCATAATGCTGTGAGAAATCAACTCAATTCATTATTTGTTTGCAAACCATTTGTTAATCAGTACCACAACAGAAAACATTACAGGCCTTTTTGTTGTTTACGTACTTCTAGTTAATTATTTTATATGCTAGTTCTGGTAAAGTTTAAGTTTATTTATATCATACATTTCCAATAATTCATGGTGCACAAAGTGCTTCACAAACTAAGATGCAACAAAAATAAAATGTATGATCATGAAATGAATAAAATGTAATTGAGAATTGAAACACAAAACAATAAAAACAAAAATGTTTAGGTCAACATGTGCTAACAGTCAGGCCATCATCATGTTTCCTCACCAGAGATATAAGATGTTCCAGTGTTTGTGCAGATCTAATATTTAGAGGCAAACCACTTCCACAATCTGTGGACCTTCAGCAGAGAAGACGCTGTCACCTTGAGATTTTAAGTTTAGACCTGGGAATCAGTTTGATCTGGACCTTGTGTTTTTTTCAGGAGAATATGAGGTCAGGAAGGTAAGAAGGGCCTTGATTGTTTAGTAATTTAAAAGCAAAAAGTAGAATTATTTTTCAAAATAAACTGATTTGGAGATCAAACGTTCCTGTTTTTCAGAACTGACATGAATTAGTTGGAGCTGAAATCCAGAGTGGATACTGCAGATCTGAAGTTTTTTTCTTTGACATGAAAACCAAGAAAGAAAGAGAGAAAGTTGTATTTTGTCTCTTTCCATTCAGTGCTAATAATGTCCAACAGTTGCATAAAATTCTCCTTTTTTCTCTTTTCATGTTAAAGTTATTGAGTAGCAGAAAGAAAAGCAGATCATATTTCTCTAATAAAACATTTTAAACTATATAAATACAACAAAACCATTTTTATTCTTGAGTTAAAAAAGAACAACAGGAGATGATGACCAGAACTTTTCAAATCTAGTATTTATATTTAAATAAGGAGGCCAGGTTTGGATTCTGCTTTGCTTTGATCGCCCCCTGCTGGTGGCTAAGTTACAAACACTGTAAAACTTCAAACTGTTCTATTATTTGTGACAGAATGAATAAATAATACAGCAATGGCTCAAAATTTACAATTAAACTTTACAACTCAACACATTTACTAGATCTTACTGCCAATGATGAACTAGTTCAACATTGTTCCTATATTAAATTTTTTGTTACTCTCATTTCATTATTTAATAAAAACAATATAAAACAATTCTGTCCCGTTGCTGCTTTATAAACACTGAAATTATTTCATCCTCAATTTGTATTTGCTCTCCAGCATGGAGAATGTTTTAATGTCCACCGCACCAATATATTTCCTCAAAAAATATTGTGTAATTGTTCATTTCTGAACTTTCACAACATCAAAACATCTATAATTTAACATCTTTTCATCTATATTTATGTCACAGATTCTGATTTTTTTTTTTTTGTCTAAACCAAGTATTAGTTTAGTTTAGTTTAGTTTAGTTTAGTTAAAAAACCTGTTAATTTGGCTCAAACTGTTTCTTTGTTTTGTTTCTTTATTATTATTATTTTCAGGTTGACAAGTTGACAAGTGGTCAAACATGTCTGAATGTTTTTGAAAACACCATTTTATAAAAATGTGAGAAAATATCTAATCTTTAAAAAATTACAAAAAAAATAAAGGAGTTGTTTGTTGTTACTTTTTTAACCAATTTGGAACATATACTTTCAGAAATGCTTGTTTTAATTTTAATGAATATCAGGACACAGGCAGAAATATTCAATGAAAGTGAAGCATTTAGAAAATGGAGGAAAGATTTTCTGCAAAAAATAAAACTTATCAGTTAATTCTGATCACATTTTCTTAAAAAAAAATAAGAAGCAATTTAGGACCAAGAATATGTGCAACGTCTGATCCCATGTCACCTTCAGAGAGTTTTCTTCTGGAATGATGTAGAAGAATCTCTGAGATCTTCACACATTTAATGATTTGTGGACCCATGCAATGATCGATGGGAACTAATGAGGATTCATTGGGAACTAATCATCATTAGTTCCCATCAAACAAAGAGTTGTTTGCTGGTTTTTCCAGTTCAGAACGACTGTCTGGTGTCGGCCTGAAGGTGCGAATGAAGGTGGATCATCCTGCAGGCAGCTGACAGATGGTGACCCTTACTGCTGAGCATTAGACAGCAGGAAGCAGCTCTGTGGGTTGTTATGCTCTGTGATCATATCTGCACATCATCCCACATCCATTCAGCTACAGATACACAGTCTATGCTGTGGAAAACTGGTTTGCACATTTTTTATATTGTGTGTTTGCACGTTTTTATACTTCCATTTGGGTTAGTGCTTCTAAAAACAGCCCAAGTACTTAATAGAAACATCCAGCTATAGTTTTTGGCACTAAATTAATGATTTTTGGTGTCTGGAAAATGAGCTATTTCAAAAACAATCTGCATGTCACAAATCAGGGAAGCCCAGCCTGTGACCTGGCAACCGCAGCAGAGCTGGGTCTGTACAATGGCTGCTGGAAAAGACATGTTTTTTTTGTTGACCTACCATCCAGAAACCACTTGCTTTATTCTTGTTGGTTGTGCAGGAGGCTCCACTTTTGCTTTTCAAAGGCGTATGGTTATATAATTGCACATTGGTTTCACGTGCCAGTGTAAATGTTGAGTTTGGGGGCGTGGCCAGCAGCAGTTTATTTGCACTTAAAGTGACAAGAGGTCCTAAAAGAGCTAATTCTAAAAGGAGTTCAAAATAGGCAAAATTTAATTTTCTAAGAATGACTGTGCATGTTTTTTTATAGACCATAGATCTATCCTAACTTGTTCAAGGAAGCAAATAGGTCACCTTTAAGTGAATCTGCTGAGTTTCAGTTTTGAATGATGCAGTGTGTTGGTGCTGAGAGTGTCCTCTTCAAGAAGATCTGCATATGAGCTGTGTTCCCCTGAAAACTGTGCATCAGCCCCATATTAACCGGATCCAGTGCTTGGGTATCGATCATCACACACCACATGATGCTCAAGTAATCCAACATATCAAACTTGAAGAAAAAGTTAGAGGCAAAATGTTCCACAGAAACTTTGAGTTCAGCGGGAGCTCCCAGACATCCTGGAAAGCTTTAGCTGTCAACGGTGCATGGAGCGACGCCCCCTGCAGGCCAGGGAGCCTCACCGCTGTAGTGGCCTCTGCTGGTTGAAGCTCCACCTTTAAAGAGCAGCATCCTTCCAGCTGCAGGCTGGATTCTGCATCACCGAGAAGAAAATACCACCGAAACAACCAAAACCTGCTGAATTATGTCAGTTGGGTTCATATTTAACGTTCAGACATTTTCTGTTCAGATATACATCCTAAGTTCACAAAGCATTTGTCTCGGTTTTGGCACAGAAAGTAGTTTAAGTTCATGAATCTTTTTAAGAATAAGGTATCTGAATTATTTTCTGACTCAGGAAGAGAGAAAGTTATCTCATAACAAGAAATTTTCTCTTTATAACAATCTTGGGACCATTACTTTTCATAATTTATTAATGGCTTTCTAAACTCTTTTAAAAATATTTCATAAAGTTATTTTAAATCTCAAAATTAAAAATGAGGAATTAATGAGAATAAGTTTTGCAAAGTTCCTGGTGGTTCTTATAGATGAGTCCTTAAATTTTAAATTTCACATTATCTAAATATTTTTGGTCTGTTTTTTAAATTAAGCATTGTTATCCACACTTTTAACAACATATAAAACTCTCATTGAGTCACACATTAATTCCTGTCATGTGGTGCAGCACTTACCTTAGTTAGCTCAAAAAACATAAAAGCCTTCAAAAGAAGATAATAAAAGCTGTGTCATGGTTCAAGTATAATGTCTCCTTTGGCTAACAGGAATAAATGTGTACCAAAACCATAACGCCTGTATGATGTTCCAAATTGTAAACAAACCTAATAATAGACTGACTGAGCTTGTTCCAATCAGTGGTCCACAGCATAATTATAAAACTATAAATAAACATCATCTATGAAAATCACTAGTCAAAGTTTTGTTTGGATGGGGTTGCATATTTGGAACAAGCTCAACAAGAGCTTAAAATGGTGAAAATTCATCTCCACCTTTGAAAAGTTTAAACAGTCAAAGATTAAATTGCATTGTTTTTTTTTTCATCTTAGATCATTTTAACTGATGATCAGAGGTAACATAATCTATTCTGTATAAGGAATGTATGAGGAATGCAATTATTGTGTTGATACTATTATAAAAATGTATAAAACTGTGTACCAAGACTGCCTCTATAAGTTTAATCATTCATTTTAACCAAGGCATTAATAGTTCAGTCATTATGGTATAAATTTTTTTATTCACTTTCAGTAGTTTTTTAGTTTTACAACCTAAGTTTGTATGCTGGATCACTCCCACAACCCAATTCTGGTTGGGCTTACAAAATAGCCCGTATTATTCTGTTTTTCCACCTTATTTTGTCTTTCAGGGTAAAAGAGAGAAAGTACGACTCTGAAACCAGAACTGTGTAAATCTAAACATTGTAACTAAAAATAAATCCGAGAGTTTTTGTCAAACATTGGATAACGGAAATAACCGATGTTTAGTTTCCTTCTGTTTCTGGTGTTTTAGTTTTATGAACTAAAGTGAGTATTTTAGTATTAAACCTCAGCCGTAATGAGAGGTGAAGCCTGAGCTTCCATTTGATTGTTAATAAAGCTGTAATAGTCAAATAATTGATGACTTTATGCTTTAAGAACGAAAAATTAACACTTTTTTAACGGATTTCCGGAAAAACAGACGAAAGAGACAACAAAAACAACCGGAAGTAGTAGTAGTCGGCTTTTTTACGTAATTTTAGTGGGCTGGGGTGAGATACGCTGTTCACGCTATTCTCCAACTAACATACGCACAAATGTGACGTTTCCCTCTATGTGCGGCAGTCGGGTACGCCGGCAGCGTTTGGGCTTCTATTTGTGTGAGAGGACATTTAAATAGCCACACCGTGAAGCCGCGGAGGTCCGTAATAACGCATTTATTAAGGCAAACAGCTCCACAAACAGCACCTCGGTCCGCACTCGGCACTGTCTCTCTGCGCGAAAGACGTTCAGTTTGTCCGTAGAGCTTTAAAAATGAGCGACGAAGAAGACTTAATGCAGAAAGCCCGAACCAGGTTCGATGATCTGTGCCGAGCCCTTAACATGGACGAAGAAGCGAGTACCGAGGCTTGGAGGAGCTACGAGAGCATTAGCAGGAACTTTACTCTGGAGGTAAGCTTTCTCAGACACAGTAGGTGAACATTTTTTTGACCCGCAGACCGCTAGCACCGGACTGCAGGGGCTGTCACAAAGTCCGCCATATTGTGAGTGGCAGGAAACCAGTGACAAGTTTACAAAAATCTGAATTTTCCAAACCTGAAAAGCTCTGAAGTACATGTTCAACACGTTTAGACGTTTTATATATACTAGTATATCTTCTCTTAATAATGCTTATATTTACAATAAAATCATTTACATGTACACAGTGTAGGGGTGGACGATATGGAGTGAACGTTTTATAAAGATATTTGTAGTGCCATTGTTCTAACGGTAAAAGTGACCATAAGAACTATTTATTGTTACTTTTTTTAGTTTACTATATGGCTGTGACTGCATGACTCAGCAATCATAGCCCCACAGCACAAGTAATGCTCTTAAAAAACATGCATAGTTTGTAACATGCTTCTTTAGGACACAAGTCATTAAAGGAGTGTAATTTGTATCATTAAACTGCACACAATATCTGCATTTAATCTTATTTTCAAACGTAGTGATATTTGTTGTTGCTCTCTTTGAACAAGCAGTTCAGAAACTAGTAAAACTAACAAACCCAACAATACAGACAGTTTTGGGGGTGTTTTAAACATCATTAATTGTAATTTATCACTACAGTGATAAATTCAAAACTTTTAAAATGATAAGAATTTATCACAATAAAATCTAAATGATAAAATGACCTTAAATTTTCCTTGAAAATTATATTTACAACAGTGACAAATCCTCTGAATATAATTTTTATTGCAAATAATGATAAACAACACATATATAAATTAGATATTTTGATTATTCGTGTAATTATAGAGATCTCCTCTGTTGGTATGCCCTCACCTAGTTTTGCTTGAGAAATTTTATTTATAATTTTTAAATAATTCACTGTGATTATGGATGTCAAAAACCACAAGAAAACCCAAAGCCATCTTCTAAAACCAGTTTTGAGCAGAAACTGGACCAGTTGAGTTGCTGGTGTGAACACTGTCACTTCCCTGTTCAAATCTCCCAGCTGCAGAAGCTTCTTTTCATATTGGTAATAATCAGTTAATCAATAAATGTTATCTGGATGCAGGGCAGCGAGCTGCACTGGTTGGCCTGCGCTCTGTACGTGGCCTGCAGGTCTTCAGTGCCGACGGTGGGGAAAGGCACCGCTGAGGGGAACTACGTCTCTCTGACCAGGATCCTCCGCTGCTCCGAAATGAGGTTGGTTTTGTTTGTGTGAGTTTTGTTTCTAAGTAGTAAATCAAAACGCAGCTGCTTGGATCTGATAAATTATTCCCCTCCAGTCTGATCGAGTTCTTCAGTAAAATGAAGAAGTGGCAGGACATGGCCAACCTGCCGCAGGATTTCCGTCAGAGCACAGATAAGTTGGAGCGCAACTTCACCGTGTCGGCCGTCATCTTCAAGAAGTACGTCCCCATCTTCAGATCCATCTTCAAGGCTCCGTCGGAGGAGCCGCCGCGGGTTCACCGCAGCCGCAAGCAGAGGTGGGAGCCTGTGACCTCTGACCTCACTCTCTGTTGTGACTCAAACTAAAACATACATAAAAATATGCAACTCATTCGTGGATAGTGAGTTATTAGTTTTGGTAGTGACGTAAAACTTTTTTCGTAAAATTTATTTCCCTTTTATTAATAATTCCAGCAGAAACAAAACTGAACATTTCAAGCTGGACTTTAGTCGACTGAATTGGCATTTTATTACTTAAAGATTTCACACAATCAGAGCTTAATTTTAATTCTAAAGAATTTTTAAAAAATGATCTCTATGTACAGTCTGCACATTCAAATGTAGGTATCTTGATCTAGTTTAACCTTACCATAGTGCATTAGTAAATTATAATATAAAAGTAATAACTAATTGAAAGATAAAAAAAATAATGGAAAGTTAAATAGAAAGCAATATTATCCAATCCAACTAAAATTCAATTTAAAAGGAAAGCTCTTCAACTGTTTTTTAAAACTACTAAATTAAAATGGACCCAAAACCAAATTATGATTAATTCCTATTATATTTCAGCTCTGAATTTAACTTTTCAACTTACAACTGAAGGTCCATATAAAACAACTGGTGGATTAAACTCATTGACCCGACAGTTACTTTGTCTTAATGATTGTTTTTCCACCCAGAAGGACAATGAATAATCTTTGCAAAAGTTTGTTTAAATGTATTAATCTCAGTTTTTTTTAAAGAATCTTTGTCTGTTGTTCATTGAATAAACACTGAGACATTTTTGTGCTGATTATTGTAAAACAAACTGCCTCCATCAATCCCTCTGAAGGTGTTCCAGTAAAGACTTTCAGATTTTTTATAGAATTACATTTAATTTTCTTACATTTCTATTCAACAGACGCCATCCATGCACTGTGAGTGAAGTCTTCAACTTCTGCTGGGTGCTGTTTGTCCATGCTAAAGGTAAAGAAAGTCCTAAGTTACTGTTGTAAAGTGGAAACTAAAATCTGGAGTGGAAAATGCCTCCACGCTTCTCCTGTTTCCCTCCAGAGACGAGTCTGAGCGTGTCCATTCAGGCTCGGCCGTGTTTCTGTGATGGTCAGCCGTGCCAACTTAGCCTGCAGACATGATTTTTTTCCCCTCATGTGCGGTCGTGTTGTTGCTTGTTTCCTGTTCAGGGAACTTCCCCATGATCAGCGACGACCTGGTGAACTCGTACCACCTGCTGCTGTGTGCCTTCGACCTCGTCCTCACCAACGCACTGCTGTGCAACGCCAGGAAAGACCTGCTCAACCCTGACTTTAAAGGTAATGTACAGGGGATAAAAAGTATCAAAGGAGAAACTTTGGCTGCTGGCTTAGCATTTTTTACATCTTCAAATAATTAATGAACATATCCAAAAGCAAATTCAAACATACATAACTTTTCAAACCATAACGAATACAAGTACATATTGTGATGGCTGTTTAGACTTGTGTTATCAACAATACTGCAATTACATGAATCATTTGAACTAAAAAGAACTGTTCCAAGAACTGAACCTTGAATGTTCATTAAAAAATAATAAAGAAAAAAAGATTTTTCATCACTTATAAAGCAACATTCTTGGTTAGATAGATACCACTTAACACCACAATCAGAATCAGAATGAGAATCAGGATGCCTTTTACTGATATTGTGCAGAAGAACATCAAAATTAAGTTTAACCAATTCAATAAATAGATCCTAGGAAAAAAAATCTAAATTTGATATTTTGTAAGAGGACTGTCATGCTTTATTGAAAAATTCTGCTAAAGTGGGTGGAGCCAAGATAATTAGGGGCGTGGCCAAACATGGGGTGGCAATAGTGGATAAGATAAGATGGTGGAAACACTGCTGCCATTTTATCCACTATTACTACGTTTAGTGACTGGTGACAAATCTAGCAACTTTTTTCTGTCATTGGAGACTTTGGTGACAACATGCGAAAACACCAGTCACTCTGCAGCAAGTGGGGGCAGCACAAAAATTCAGTGTTTCCATTGAATAAGAAACGCAATTAAAATGATACGTGAAAACGCCATTAAAAAAAGGCTGATTTTTTGCCAATAGCAACATCTGGTTGTTGATTATGTGACTTGTGTGAAACAAAAAAAATGTTTCCATTGTAGTTTTGCAAAAAAATAAAAAATAAATACACTACCCTGCAAAAATATAAAATCTTACCAGATATTTTTGTCTCATTTCTAGTGTATATATCTTATTACATTTGAAATAAGACAAAACTAACTTACAAATCTTTTCAGAAAGATACAGACACTTGTTTTAAATAAAAAATGCATTAATATTAATGAAAAATTACCAGTTCTACTGGCAGATCATTCCCCATGTTATTAGTGAAATAATCTAGAACTTTTTCATCAATATTAGGGAATAATTTACTTAAAACAAGCTTCTGTATCTTGCTGATAAGTTACTTTTAAGTTAGTTTTGTCTTAATTCAAGTGTAGTGAGATATTTGTGCTAGAAACTAGACAAAAAATAAGATTGTGTGTTTATCAGTATAATTTAAATATGGTTGAAAAACCAGCTCATCGTTGCACAAAAACTTTTTATCAAAAAACAAGGTTTTCAAAATTGCCGTATTTCTGTTAGGTGAATTTATTTTTGTAATTCCAGTTTTCTCGTTTAGAAGCAAACTGGTTCTAAATGAGCAGCCATCGATTCCTGTCCTGTGAAATGAATCTGGAAAGAATCGGCAAACATTTTGCTGATTCATGTTTTTAACTTACTGTGAATATTTGAGTATTTCATCATTTTAAGACTGAAAAACCATTGCTGCTCTCAGAGTTCTGAATGTTTTTCTCTCTGAGTCGTGAAATATGACTTTAACGGCTCATGAACTTAAACGTGCGTTTCGGTGAAGGAAGTCTGCTTATCAACTCGGGTTCAGTTTAACACCTAAATAAATCAAAAATGAAAGGATTCCAGCCGAAATCCTGCAGCGTAGTCTATCAGCTTTGCCCTCACTTCCTGTTGACTCCTGTGTTTCCTGCAGCCTGCAGACCCTCCGTCTCTGAACCCAGAGTTTATTGTACGCCTGAACCGAAGCGTGGAAACAGCTCCACCCTTTGCAGCAAAAACAGAAAAATAAGTCAGTCAGTCTGACACACTGACCGATGGGCTGCGGTTTTCCTTGGACTGTTGAATGATCCCGAAGAAACATTTTAAAATGTTTGATGAGCTGTAACATTAATTAGCTCTCAAACTGTGTTATTTTTAAGATTTTTCGAAGATTCGACTAAAGAAATTAGAGTAAATATTGTCTTTGTGACCCCAAGGTGTCGACCCAACACTTGGGTTTTAGAGCATTTTCTTCCAGGATGAATAAGAGTTCAGTTACACTGCAAAAACACAAAATCTTAACTAATTTTAAATCTAGTTATACCAGACTTACAAGATCAAACAACCTAATTTTCAGTAATATCTTCAAAACCAAAAGCAGCACAAATGGAAATCTTTGCTGCACAAACGTAGTGTAGTTGATTGACACCAATTTTGTTTAATTTGGTAAATGTGTTGGGAGGTTGGTTGACCTTTAATGACCTCTGGAAACATTTTTATTAAAATGTTTAAAATGATAGCAGCACAAACAAAAAGATGTTGCTGCACAAACATTTGACACCAACTTTGCTTGATTTGGGTAAAGTGGGAGTGCAGGGTGTCTAAAAGCTGGTACTTTTAAATCCATATTAATTGTTTAGATCTCCTCTGAGCTGCCTGTGTCTCCTGCATCCTTCAGGTCTCCCAGAAGACTTCAGCAACAAGGACTACAGGCCGTCAGCAGGCCCGTTCTGTTTCATCCAGCAGCTGTGTGAGCTGCATGACGGCCTGGTGCTGGAGGCCAAAGGAGTCAAAGAGCATTTCTGGAAACCGTTCATCCGGAAGCTCTTCCACAAGCGGGTCGGTCCCAGCTCTGCTTTACCTTTGGAAAGGTTTAACGAGACTTTGTTTGCTCTGTCAGCTTCGTTCGGGAATCAGATCCACTGAACTTTATCCATGGAAAAAGTTCTGAAAGGAAAAACCACCATATCTGAAAAAACTAAACTGACATCCACATATTTTATCAATCAGGTGTTTGAAATCCTTGAAAAAATGCTTGATTTTTGTATAAAGTACTAAAGGGCAATCTAACGTTTAATTAAAAGCCTAAATTTGGAAATGTTAATAACAGTCTAAACTAGTTATTTAAAGATAATAAAAAGACAGATAAATTTTGTTTTTGTCACTACCTGAAGTTAAATCAAACCAAATGTTCTTGTTTCTTGTGTATTTATCTGACTCTGAAACTCAGTTTTCTTCTTTTTCTCTGCAGATTCTCAGAGGAAAGGAAGATAGTCTGACTGGTTTTCTGGATCCCATGAACTTTGGAGACAGTTTGTGAGTTTCCCCATGCAGAAATCACAGTGTGCACTAAATAGCTTGATTTTATTTATTTCAAACAGACAATAAAAAATAAAAACAGAAAAAACATAAGAAGACAAATAGTCATGGCAGTTGACATGTAATTTTATTCCAGTGCTGTTAATTGATTAAAAATGTAATCAGATAAATCACTCATTTTGTTGCACTCCAACCAACTAAAATGGAAACAATTATTTATTTATTTTTTTTTTTGCATCAGTATGCAGGAAATCTAATTTCCCAGTATTCAACAGCAACTAACTGAAACTTACTCCACTAAACTGGTATAAAACAGTAGCCAAGTTGTTCAAGGGACAACTGACAGTTACATTTTTTTATTTTTTTGTTCTTGTGTGCGTCGCGCCATTCTGATGTCGCCCTGGGCAACTGCCCATATAAAAAACCGCCACTGTGTGCAAATTTTCAAAAAATGTTTTTTGTCTAAAGCCAAACTTGTCTGAAGATTCCCGGTCTTCCGGGTTTTTATATTCAGGAAGGTTCAAAGGAAGCCATTTTGTTTTAGTTTAGAAACTCTCCAGTCATTTCCCGTGGATTTGACTGAGGCGACAGCCGCTTGTCCTCATCCAGCCGAGCCGCCGCCATAATTCATGCGTGTAAAATTTTGAGCTCAAGCACGTTGATGTGCACACGCGACGCAACACAGGAAAGTTGAAAATGTCTAAGCTTTTGTTTCTTTTGTTCGTTGTTGCTCCCATAACGTCCTGCTGCAGGTAATCCCCCACAATAGAGAGGCTTTTAGGTCAAAAGATGTCGGTCAATTAATCTACATTATATAATATTAACAAGTCAACATTGAAAGCGCTAAATTTTACAGAATTTGTTCGAAAAGGAGACGATAGAAGATAAAACATGTTGCTCCTGCTCCCCTCCTCAGGCTGTCGCTCAGCCGGCTCTATGAGGAACACGTTCTGGCTACCGGCAGTCTGGATGAGAGGATCTTTACTGGAGAGGGGGCGAATGAGAACATCGGGACACCCGGGCCTTGCCTCTGTGACGGGATGGAGAGCCAGGACAGCGCCGCCTACAGGCTGAGCACTAACCTGACTGTAAGACTCCCTCTCCTGCTCATCCTGTCTCCTCTGCTCTTGTCTTGTAAACGAACGTCTCCGCTCGCTCCAGGCCTCGGCTCTGAAGGTCTCCACTCCGCTGACGGGGAGGAAGTACATCCAGGAGGTCCGACTGTCGTCTCCGCTCTCGTACGCCATGAAGAGCGTGGGCCGTCTTCACACGCTGCTGTCAGGGACCAAACACGGGCCGAGCGCCAAGCTGACCGAGACTCTGAGGTAACGCACCCCAACGCTTCCTGTGTAGCGACGGTGTGACACCACTTTTAGTAAATCAAACTTTAGTAGGGAGAATTTAAACTCACTGTTCTTTTCAACAAACCGCAACTTATTGAGGTTTGTTGATGTTAATGTCTGCGCAGCTTCCTGTGGATCCCACTACTAAGAATTATGGACTGGCTAAGAAAAAATAATTTTTAAATGACAGGAATAAAGTCATAATATTACAAGAATAAATTTTAAATTATCTGAGAATAAAGTCATAATAATGGCCACCATTATTACAACGGTAATGCATGTTAATATAAGAATAAAGTCATAATAACAGAATCAAGTCATAATATTATGAGAATAAATTTGAGATGATCCTAGAATAAAGTCACAAAATACAAGAATAAAGTAGTAATAATATGAGAAAAAGGTCATAAGAGAATAATAGAGAATAATCGTAAAATTGTACCACAATAAAGTGATAATGACAATAAAGTCGTGAAAATACGAGAAAAAAGTAGTAATATACATGAAAATCTTAATAACATAATAAAGTTGTAATAATCTGAGAATAGTCAATATTAAGATAATAAAGTCATATTAATAAGATAAAAAAGTTGTAATAATACAAGAATAAAGATGTGAGAAAATGTATACAACTGTTAAGTTGTAGTAAGATAAGAAAAAGTAACTACATGAGAATTATAATAATACGTGAATAGTCATAATATTAGGAGAATAAAGTTGTAATAATACGATAAAAGACTCATACCACAAAGTTGTGATAATATGACAATAAAATAATGATACGAGACGTCATAACAATGTCAGAATAAAGTAGTAATAACACGGGAAATTAGTCACTATATTACATAGAATAAAGTAATAATATTACCATAATTAAGTTGTAATGTTAGGAGAATGAAATAATAATTTCATGAAACCTCCTACATAAAAAAGATTTTTTTAAAAATTTAAATGAGGAAGTTATACTTTGGTGTCGGTTTGACAAATAAGAAAATACTTAATCATTCAACTCGTCAGCATCAAATTAACATTATTATCAGCAGCAGGACTTTGAAACGATTGTTTAAACAACTTGTTTAAACCCAGCCGGTTACATCAGATCTTAAAAACTCTATCGAAGCTTTTATCTCAGTAAAACTAAATTTTTTCTCATAATTTTATAACTTTCTTTGTGGTATTATTCTGATAATATTATGATTTTATGTTCACAATTTTAAAAAACTAAAATCGTAGCCCGACCCTGATACTGTCAAAGGTTTGAATCTTGATGTTTTTCACCCTGTGCACTTTGACCCCCAGAGGCTGCGCCAGAGACCCCAGTGATGTCATCAGCCAGCGCCTGAAGGAGATGTTTGACGTTTACTCGCAGCATTATGAAGACAGCGGCGCTGAAACCAAAGTGATGGAGAAAGGTGGAAACATGATTCCTCACCAGTCAACGCCTCGCTCACTCCTTCTGCCTGTTTGTGTTAATAAAGTTTCTCCTGACAGAGTTGGCAGTGAAGTATTTCCACCTGGCGGAGGCGCTCTACTACAGGATCCTGGAGTCCATCATAGAGCGAGAGAAGATGATCCTGGGAGACGCTGACCTGTCTGTGAGTGCAGCGCTAACCGGATCGTTGCTCTAAGTTCAAGAATCCAGAAAAACACATAAATAGAACCCTTAAGATAACACACGTCTGCTTACATATTGTTTTATTAATTAAATCAAAGCAGTTTTTATCTGCATACTGCCAAATTACAGTATGTCCCCCTAGTTTTTTTACAATTTTGTGTTTGCAGAAATGCACCCAAATTTAACAAATTACTACACTTTTTTATGCCAATTTTACTGCAAATTTCAACAAAACTAGTGAAATCTACAGATCTAAGCGATGCCAACTCCCACCTGCAGGTGGCAGTATTTTTTACTTCTACTACATTGCCACTTCAGCCTTTCTTGATGTCAAGTTATGGTCCAATTTGACGAATAACAAAAAGTCACATTTAATGTCATGTATAAGCGCAAAATATTGGAAATATTTTTAAATTAGCACCACAAAATCTTAGATTTTTTTGCAGAAACACCACAAAGGCATGGAAGGACTGATCAGCTTGAAACAATGTTCAGCATTATTCATTTCAAGGAGTATTGAATGCGGAGACAACTAGTAGATAAAATTTCATTAGGTAGAACTTATTGTTCACTTGTTCTGCCATATTTAAATTACTGTGCAGTTTTGGGGAAATACTTGTAAAACTTCACTGCAGTCACTTGTCATTCTGTAAAAACGAACAATAAGGACTGTACACTCAGTCAGCTGTTTGGAACATACTGATTCACTTTTTAAACAGTCAAAATTACTGAAAAGTACTGATATTGTATCTTACCAGACAGCAGTTATTATGCATAAGGCAAGCAAAAGACAATTACCAGAAAATATTCAATATTTATTTAAGAACCAGGCGGGAAGGTATATTTTGAAGAGGGGGATGCAAATATAAAATTTTAACCATGAAAAAACCTTGGCTTATTTTAACTGGATAGTAAAATGACAGTAAAGTGAATAAACTGATGCAGATTTCTTGATCAACTTCCACAGACTTTCCTATTGAATTTTAGGGTTTTTTGGACATTTGCTATTTTACCCCTCATTTTTCATGTAGATGCATCTGATCATTGGAAGCCAGACGTAAATAAATAATCAATATTCAGTTGTTTCTTCTTGTTTAATTCCAGTTTTAACAGGAAAGAGGCTAAGTGCCTTAATGACTGGAGTTAACTGCCTTTATTTTGTGTATTTTCAGTGTATTCTGGAGCAGGACGTCTTTCACCGCTCTCTGCTGGCCTGCTGCCTGGAGATTGTCACTTTCTCCTACAGGCCTCCAGGAGATTTCCCCAATGTCATCAACATCTTCCAACTCCCTGCTTATCATTTCTACAAGGTACCAACATGTAAAACAGATGAAGAACAACTGGTAGAAAAATACGGACAAATGCTAAAAACTAATAGTTTAGCAATATGAGCATAATAAGATTATGTTAAATTCAGATTATGTACAAGGTAACTGATGCTAACCCTACCTCATTTAAAAATAACATACCAATTATCTGAATCTGGCTAAAATCTGACTTTAACTCATATTAGTTAAAAACCTAGATAAACCTGAATGTTTTTTATTTAAGCTTCCCTTTGCTAAAACTAACTTTAGCTTATGCTAGCATTACCTAACTAAAGCATTTGGCTTATTTTAAATTAATGGAGCTTTTTTTCTTGACTTAATTTATTCCACATTCCCATATCTTAGCATACCACTAGTTTATTTAACTTATTTGTCTTAAGATATTATAGTATTTTACTCATTTTATCTACATATTCTTGGTTAGTTTACTTTTTGTAAAACCTTTAAATTGAAAAACATATTCAACCTATTAAAAAGGAGTTGAGTTGTGAGTTTGGTTAAGCTTAGTCAAAAACAAACCAACATGCTGAAGTGCAGATATAAAGATAATACTTATATTTCTCTAATTAAACCTATCTGTGTGCATGTGCAGGTGATTGAGGTGCTGGTGCGCTCAGAGCAGGGTCTGTTTCGGGAGGTGGTGAAGCACCTGAACCAGGTGGAAGAGCAGGTTTTGGAGAGTCTGGCTTGGACCAGCGACTCCCCGCTGTGGCAGAGCCTCCGTTCAGCCAAAGTGCCTTCATGTCAGGAGGTTGGCAACGTATAAAACGTATAACATATAAAAACCACACAGACACAGTTCTTCCAAATTAACAGTCAATCAACGTTTCAGGTGATGCCTCCTCAGTATCTGGAGCAAAACGAGGAAACCAACAACGGGAGCATTCCCCTCACACCCGTCAAGTCTGGACCTGATCTGAGAACCAACAGCATCGTCAAAGGTGACACTTTCCTTCTGTTCATAATTACTCAGGGTTCTGAAAACTGAGGCTCATTGGACTCTCCAGTTAATACCTTTGGCAAAAAGTAATAAAGAACCAACTAATGTGGGCAGAATTTAGCAGTAATACTCAAGTAAGGGTAAAAAAAAATCCAACCAAGAAATTACTCAAGTACGAGTCAAATGTAAAAAGCATTCTTTATAAAAAGGTACGTACTGCAGCTTTAAGCACAGATTGGGGTCATCGCCGTGTTGAAAGTCCATTTGTGTCCGAGCAAAATATTTGGTAAAAAGTCTGCTCAAGTACTGAGTAACTGATCAAATTATCAATCATTTAGTATTTAAGAATTAGATTATCAGACAGACTAAAATATAAAGGCAAGTGGAAATTTTGGTATTTTAAGGACGAAAATGACAATAATTCATAAGTAACAAAAAATAACAAAAACAGGCAAAAGAGAAAATTTCCAAATCAGTTTCTTTCAGTATAAAATATATCAAACTAACAAAATTGGAGGTATGTGTCATGTTCGTTCTTCATTCAGTTTGTAGAGAATCCAGAAATTTTACTGAAGTAAGAGTAGAGATGCTTCATAATAAAATTACTGCAATAAAAGTAAAAAATTCAGTGCAGTAAAAATACTCCTAATAGTACATTTTTTCTAAAAAGTTTCTCATGTAAATGTAATTGAGTAAATGTAACTAGTTACTACTTATCTCTGCTACAGGTGTGTCTCCGTCCCCCACCAGCCTGCAGGACAGGTACAGCTCCCCCCCTACTGGTGGGTTTCGTCGGCGTCTGTTTGTTGACCCGGTAGAAGGCGAGCCCAGCGTCACCGGCTCCAGCGCTCTCACCAGCCCGCCACAGACCCCCATCCCAAAGACGGGTCCGACCAGCATCGTCACGGCCATCCCAGCTGGACAGACTGTGTTCACCGTCACCACCAACAACGGCCAGACCATGACCATTCCTTTACAGGGTGAGAGACTCAGAGCGGGATTTTACCCATGACAGGGGAGAAATCTGGACTCTGACCTGAACCTTCAGAGCCACATAAAGACGGTCACAAAGTCGGCCTTCTATCACCTGGAGAACATTTCCAAGATTAGAGAACTAACGTCTCAGCGAGATCTAGAGAAACTCATCCATATGTTTATCTTTAGTCATATTGATTACTGCAACAGTTTCTTCACAGGTCTGCCTAAAAAAAATCAATCAGATCCAGAACGCTGCTGCTGGAGTTCTGACTAAAACCAGGAAGTTAGAGCACATCACCCAGTTTTAATGTCCTTCCTCTGGCTCCCTGCAGCTCAGAGAATAGACTTTAAATACTGTTGTTAGTTTATAAATCACAGAACGGATCAGCACTACAACACATTAAAGATCTGCTGTTGTCATAGCAACCTTTCAGAGCCTCTCAGGTCTTCTTAAAAATTTAACGACGGACTAAGTGTAATGTTTAAATTATTGACTGTGTTCTGTGACTTCGTATTTTTGTGTTTTTATGATGTGAAGCAATTTGAACTGCTGAAATATGCTATACAAATAAACTTTCTTGATTGATTGACCTTTGAACTTTTTGCAGGTATAGCCAACGAGAGCGGAAGCATCACTTTGATCCCTGTGCAGATGAGTGGAGCCACACTGCAGCCACTCTCAGCTCAGACTCTGACTGGCACCCTCACCATCCAGTCACCCGTCACCAAACCGGCCGCTAAAGCAGCTAGCAGCTCGCTAAGGAAAGGCTCTCTGTCTCTGTTCTTCAGGAAGGTAACGCTCCTCTTCCTGCACACGCTCACTGATTGCTGTCTGGTTGTACTAAATATCTTAGTACATTTCAAATAAGACAAAACTAGCGTAAGTAACTTTTCAGCAAGCTACAGGAGCTTTTTTTTAAATCAATAATTCCTTGATATTAATGAGAAATTACTGGCTTTGGTGGCAGATTATTTCACTTTTAACAAGACATTTATCCTGTTATAAATGAAATAATCTGCCAGTGGAACTACTTCTTTCTCATCAATATTAACACATTATTGACTTAAAACAAACTCGTATATTTTAGAAAAGATATATGTTGGTTTTCTTATTTCATGTGTATAAGACGTGGGGGCCGCCAGGGGGCGCTGTGGGGACTCAGAAAGTTGGAGGGAAATAAAAATAAATCAAAAGAGAAAATTATGTTGAAAAAATGTATGATCTGGTAATAAAGTCATAATATATTCCCAGATAACTCATGACCATCTAAAATCAGAAAGTTTGAGGCAGCATTTATGCTAAATGAATGAAAAAACATTTTAAAAATTGATGTTTCATATTTTGTAGCGTTTTATGGGGACTTTCAAAGGGGGTCACCAGTCGGCATGGAAGAGTTTAGGAAGCCCTGAAATAAAATATCTGCAATAGAAACCAAGAATCCTTGGTGAGATTTTGTGTTTTTGCAGTGCTGACTGAGTGACCTGTCCTGTCTCAGGTGTATCACATGGCCAGCGTTCGTCTCAGGGACCTCTGTGCCAAACTGGACATCTCATCAGAGCTGAGGAGGAGGATCTGGACCTGTTTCGAATATTCTGTGGTTCACTGCACCGACATGATGAAGGATCGTCACATGGACCAGCTGCTCATGTGTGCTGTTTACGTCATGGCTAAGGTGTGCGATTACACTTCACACACACATGAAAGTTTTAAAGGTGGTTCCTTGAACAGGTCAGGATCAATCTATAGGCTAGAAAAAACATGTTTTGCACAAAATCATCCTTAGATAATGAGATAATTTCAGTCTCATTGAAATTATGAGACTGAAATTGAGTCTCATAATTTCAGTCTCATAATTACACTCGCACGAGTTTACACTCGTGCGAGTGTAAACTCAACGTTTACACTCGCACGAGAAAATGGCTGCTAACAGATGCGCAATTATACAACTGAATATCTTTGAAAAGCAGCAGTAGAGCCTCCTGCACAACCCACAAAAATACAGCACGTGGTTTGTGAATGGCAGAAAAACACTTTCCTACACTGCAAAACCACAAAATCTGACCAAGTATTTTTGAAATAGTGCAAATATCTGAGTATACCTAGCAGTCAGGATCCAGGAGTTAATGACTGTTTTCTCATTTGGAAACTGTAATATCTAATATTATTTCTAGTTTGAGATTTTTAACTAAAAGTCTTTTACAAAAGTCTTAATCCAGCACTAAGCAGTTATCATGTGATCCTGTGGACAAACATGAAGTAACAATTTGTTTCTATCAGGTTACCAAAGAAGAGCGGTCCTTCCAGAACATCATGAAGTGTTACCGCACTCAGCCTCAGGCCAGCAGCAACGTAAGATCCCACACTTTGAATCAGGATTCCATGTTACGCTTTGGTTCACGTCCGGACTCAGAGTACAACAATCTGCTTCTGCACAGATTGACTTCTATGTGGTTTTCCAGGTGTACAGGAGCGTGTTGATTTCAGGCAGGAAAAGGCAAGCCTCCGTTAGCGGTGACGCCAACAAACGGAGCACAGCGGCTGATAGCAGCCAGGATCCAGGTGGGAAACAGACCAGCATGTTTTTAAAGATGCATTCACACCAGCCTTGTTCAGTGCGTTTTAATTGAACTCATAATCAACATCCGATGTGGACTAAAAAAGTGAACTCTGGTCCGCCTAAAATCCTCGGTCTCGGTTTGGTTGAAGTGAAGTCTGGTGCAGTTTGAATGCATGTGTGAACTGCCAAGAGGACTGGAGGCCACTCCAAAAGCAGGAAGTAGACTGCAGCGCAGAGGATTCTGGGTAAATGAAACGCTGTCAGGAGAAATGGCTTTCATCAAAGACAAAAGAGGAATCCAATAATCGCTAAAATCTGACGCTACTCCATTATTGTTTACACTTTGTGATGAAGGAAGTAGCTCTCAGTGTCTTCTTCAGAGGTTTTTATGTCATTTCCTTCAGTGGTTCTTGGTGCAGCGCCACCACAGGTGAGGAGGGGAACAGGTTTTTCAAAGGTTTGAATTGTTTGACACAGTGCAGTGTGAAAGAAAACTGTTACAGCTGAAAATCTAACAAATGTTGCATCTTTGATCAAGGGGGAAAAAACTATGAAACTGTCTTTTTAAAATTGAATTTCTCTTAACTTAGTGTCCCTCTGACGTTCCACCAGCAGGTGGCGACATCAGCCCAGTTCCTATCTGCTCCAGCAGCACCTTGTCGGCTCCGCAGCCCGACAGCGCTGCCTCCACTCCGACCAGCGCCTCCGATAGAAACCTCTCCTCCTCAGTGGGTGAGGGCGAACGAGGAGATCTGATCCTCTTCTACAACAAAGTCTACATCAAACACATGAGAAGCTTTGCTCTGAGATACTCGCCGAGCTCTCCATCTGCTGGGGTACGTGTTTCCTCATTGACTAATCGGTAGTAATCAATAAAAACATGAAGAATTAGCTAAAATTTTCAGTTTTCAGAACCCTTTGTTTAAAAAATGCTGAGGTTTTAATATTAAAACTGAAAAATTGATGCCTAAATGTGAGTTTCACTTTTTTTTTTTAAGGAAAAGAGAGACTTTATCTCTTGTTTCTCTATTAGTGCATTTAGCAGCATGTTCACAAGAGTGATTGACAACGTTAAAACCCTCCTCCTGGCTCTGATTGGTTGTTTTTGGTCACCTATCTCATATTCAACTGCCACGACATGATGACAGTTTTACTAATATGAAAACTTATTTTTAAGCACCTTTTGCTATTCAATTATTTATTGGTTAATCAAAAAAATCAGCAGATCAGACCTACAGTGTATTGATGTTAAGCCACATCGCCCAGCCTGTCATTGGAGGTAACCATCTCCAGCACCAGAAAATAGTAAATTAAGCTAGCTGCAAAGGTCAAAAGTCAACCAAAGGTGGCATCCGTTTGATGCCACCTGGCTTGTATCTTACCTGTGCCGTTCTGTTCATCTTGTCTGCAGGTGGAGACCCCCCCTCTGTGTCCGTACCCCACCCTGAGGACAGGCTCCCCTCGTCGGATGCTGCTGTCCAGCAAACACTCCATTTACATCTCGCCTCACAGGACAGGCTCCTCCCCCTCACCGACCCACCGGGACCGCATTTCCTACTACATCTGCACCAGCCCCCCCAACGTAAGACTCCACAGATACCATCACGGAGTCACCACTCACAAGTTCTCCGTCCACAGGTCGCGCCAGACTTTTTTATTTTCCGTCATTTTAACTAACAGGTCTCATTGACACAGTTTAATTAAAAAACTATTTTATCAAAGTGGCGGGAATGGGCTTCCATACTTCCAGCTACATGGGACATGTATGTGATCTCCTGTGAAATGACCTGAAAGTGTCCTGTATGCGCATTAGAGGGCGCGATAGAGTCACACGCAGCCAGCGTGATCAGCGTTTTCTTCTGCTTTCTTCTTCATAAAGAAGAAGATGCTCAGTGTTTGCAGAAGTAAACATGGATGCTAACGGCGGAGCATATCTTACGATTTTGACGTTGTTGTCCGACCAGAGCAGCACATTAACAACTTAATCCTCTTTATGGTCCGCCATGGTTGTTGTTTTTTCTTCCAACTTGCTCGTATCAGAACAGTGATGTTTGTTTAATATCAATCAATCAAATTTTATTTGTATAGCACATTTCAGCAGCAAGGCATTTCAAAGTGCTTTACATCATAACAAACAAAAACACAAAGT
>CAEGAG010139250.1:0-111305 GCA_903067065.1 Brachyrhaphis terrabensis
ATGGATGGATGGATGGATGGATGGATGGATGGATGGATGGATGGATGGATGGATGGATGGATGGATGGATGGATGGACGGATGACAGACAAACAGTTGGACGAAAATAAAGATGGATGGACGAAAACGATGTGTTAAAAGTTAACTGCTATAAATTAAGGATTATTCACTTCCTTATAAAGTTCATCATCTTGTCGGTTATGAGATTTAAAAATACCTCTGGAAAAACAAACTATTAAATTCTCCTAAAATTCTCCACACTTTTCATGAATACCAACAGCAAACCCCAAAATAAACTTGGATATTAGATAAAACTGTTCCCAGGCTGTTTTATAGAGATAAACAACTTATTTATGTTCAGGAAGAGAAATACAGAACAGATAAACATGATATGAGGTTTTCAGCGTGAAGCGTTTGGCGAATTAAACCTGAGTTTCTCACCTAGGAGAGGTTTCCACAGTCAACCACCCCAGAGACTTTATAGGACTCAAGATAATTACTTGGATATAGAAACTTGTGTTGTTTCATTAATTTTTCAGCCGGTTTCTCTGGCACAGGTCTCTGAATTATTAAAGAGATATTAGTTAGTGTGGGTGAGACCACACTGCTCACAGAGGCGAGATTTTATTTAGAAATAAATAAATAAATCAAAGAAGTCAAGCTTTGGCTTTCTTCCATTGATTCCACATTAGGAAAATGAGACGAGTGTTTCATTTGTGGTGCAGGAAACACAAGCAACACACTGTTTTCACACTCAGACGTTAACATTTGGCCTCGTGTTTTTAACAGCATAAAAGTGGATTCTTCAGCAGAAAGTTGATTTTCTTTATTAATTAGTTTATTTCAAGGAAGCTCATCAGCCTTCACTTAGGGGTCACTGATTTTTGCTGAGTAATGGCTTGCACACATGTAGTAATGTAAATATAAAATGAAAAAACCTTGTGATTTTGAATTATGATTGTCCTGCAGAAAATACAGGAATAGAACAGCAAAAGTGTAATAAGATTGAGATTTTCTTTAAATTGTGAGAATAAAGTTAAAATTTTATAACTTTATTATCGTAATCTAACAATAAAGTGACAATATTCCCAGAATAAAGTTATGAAAAGACTATCAAAAGATATTTTAATGAATCAAAGCGTTAGGAGTTATTAAGATCTGTGATTCTTTCTTATTATTATTATTATTATCAGTCGCTATTGATAATAATTTGATACTAATAAGTATCAAATTGTTAGTATCTTTTTAAAAAAATAGTTTTAAAAGATTTTAAAACTATTTGTAAAACTGATACCTAATGGGTTTGGGAGGGATGGTGAGTTTATTATCATATTATTTTTACTTTATTGTTTTTTCTCATATTTTTACAACTTTATTCTGGTGAGAATACGGCTTGATTCTCATATCACCACTTTTCCAGTATTTGGACTCATCGTCGTATGATTTTATTCCTGCAATATAACTTTAATCACATATTATTTTGACTTACTGTCATATCATTATTCTAGTAATTTAATCATTTTTTCTTAATCTCCGGAGAATTTAACAGACTCATAATCTGCTGCAACTTTCATCATGAACGCCTCTGTAGCTCTCACCAGGAGAATGAACTAAAGACTGCATTTACACAGCAGACAAATATGACTCTAATTAAAACGTTTTGCCCATATGCAACCAATTTCCTACTTTTTCACAGCATGTGTCATAATTCTGCACCAGAAGAAGAAAGTTACGATAAATCTGGACATAATCAGTGGGTGAAAATTATGACGATGGAATTATGAAAGCAGTTTGTGTCCCGTTGGAGCCTCTAGTTGGCTCCAACATCCAGACTTTTCTACAAAACAGTTCCATTTGTTGAGCTTTTCTCTTAGCTTTCTTCTTGTTAAGGTTTTGTGACAAATACTTTAGAAGGCTATTGCTTAAAAACTTTAAAATTGATTGTGGTTCAGATCTGCTGTGAGTTTTTCTCTGCTTATCTCTGTTGTTTTCATGCTTTTCAGAATGTTTTTGGTTATTATTGTTGTTTTTGAAATCGGATGCAACATTGTTTTGTCTTACACCCTCCGGTCCTCCACATCAAACAGAAAGCATCCATTCTGTCATTTCTTTCAGTCCGCACTGACTTTTGATCCTCTTGTTATTAATCTCGCGCAACTATTAGGTAAGAATTTCACCATTCTGCTGAGTTACTTTGACTAGACCTCTGTTCTTTGTTGTAAACTTTTAAAAAGCACGCAGTGGCTTACATTTAGTTTTCTGTGACATCGTGTCGTCAAAAAATTTTCAAACGCGGACCAGAAACTCAACTACAAATATGTTAATATAAAACAGCTTTTTCAGTTTATTTATAGGCTCAAAGCATCTGGAAGTGAGAGATCTAAACCAGACATTATTAGGAGGCTTTATCATTCTCAGTCTACAGACACTTTCTAGTAAAATGAGATTTATAATTCCCATATTCACCACAAATAGGGAACAGATGACACACTAATTATAAATGACTGCAGAAACATGCATTATTTAACTCTACTGTTGTTTCTTCCCAGAACACAAGAGCATCTTCATGACATCCAGGAGTGATTTAATGGAAGCATTTTAGAAACGATGATGATGAAATGAAAATATGCAGGTTATGGAGAAGTTTTCATCCATGTTTTATGGGCATGAATGTCCCAGTTTGGGTTTTTTAAGATTAAATCTGATATTTTTATACTCTATATACAAGTAAAATTTGCTGTTCAAGTTTGGTTTTATATTGGATTTTCTTTAATACACAGTGTCAAAAAATAGAGATTCAAGTTCAAACACATACAGACATCCACTAATATTTGAGAAAAGGGATCCAACATTTCATAGGTTCTGTCTGGATACGTTTGATTAAACTGTGTGGTGTAAAGGAATAAAATGCAATTTTAAACATAATTTCAGTGGAGTCCAGTTGTGAGTTTTGGGAAATAGACGACTTTTGTCCATTTGGGACTGTCCTCAAAGTTGGAACCATTAACAACAACCAATTTTAGAAATCTGACCCAAATTGACCTTCAGACTAAAAGGAAATTGGTAAAAATGTTCAGGAAATACCCAGAAAGCAGCAGGACTCAAGCCAGCCTTGAAGTAGAAACTGATGGATCACCAATGTCACTGTCCACTGTCAAGCCAGTTTTCTCCAAAATCAACATAAATTTAGCTGAAATTTGTGGATGACCTGTTAGGAAAAGCCAAGTTACCTAGAGAAAAATTGTACTGTCTGACAGAAACGATTTTCAGTTGCATGATTTATCATTTTCTCTTTCGTCTTTCTTTCTACCAAAAAGTGGACGACAAAAAACTTCAGTCCAGTGCTATGGTCTTTATGTTTACAGAGACTTTTTGATTGATTTTATTTGTTGTTTTGATTACTTATTTGGGAAATTTTAAATGTCATCCAGTTCCAGTGTTAGGTGTTCATCACAATTTGAAGTTTAAAAACGTGTTCTTGCATTATTATGCCATTACCGCTACGTAAAATGGTCTCAAAACAACAATATTATCATTTATCACAATACCTTCTGGGATAATTTATTCTCCAGCATAATTTGCTATTATGACAGGCTTCATGTTGAGCTGTATCTCCACACATATCTGTTTACAGACAAATTTGATTTCTTAAAGGAAATCAAATTTGTCTGTGCAGAGGTTTAGAAATGGGATGAACTGAAATTGTCTCTCTTGCAAGATAATCAATGGTGAAAGGAGGATAAAATTATTGCTTGAAAGCTTAATTAGCTTCATCATGTGACTCATTAGCTTGGATTTGGTTGATTAAAAAAACTTGTTTTAAATTCTAAGTTGGGTTTTTCTATTATTCAAAGCAAAAGAGTTAACTCATTATTTGAATGAATGTTTATGACAGTTGCCATTGAGTTAATTTTGGTAAATAAAGACATTTTTAATGCAAAGTTGACCATTTTAAAGCAAAAATTGCATTGAAAGTGTCATTATTTACTGAATAATAAATGGCTTCCTGCCTCGGTTTGGAGGAAAGATCAGAAAATTTAGGATGAGTTTGTGCAATTTTTGGAAAATAACCAGCCTGAAAATAAAAGAACAGCACCTAATAATATATATATTAATAAGAGAGTGATACCTTATCTGGGTATTAGATTATTCAAACTTTATTTTACCCTTAGGCATTTGTACTTTTTCCCTTTATTTTTGTTTTTTTAAGCTGTATTTCATTTCATTTAATACTTTAACTGTTGAATGTATATTTTCTAAAAACCCAATAAATATATTAAGATTTTTTTAAGAAAATCATGACCATGTCAGGTGTAATGTCAGTCTTATGCACAGCCCTTCCAATAAAGCTTTTCCATTTCTTCTCTCTCAAATTTATGACTTTTTGACATTGGAGAATACATAAATAAGATAAATTAATCTATTAATCTCTGCTTTGTTCGGTGGCTGTTAATTTTTTCTTCAGTCTACAATGACCTCAGTACTCGGTCGTACAAACGTCTTATCCCACCAAACACCTTCTCTCCTTTTCACACCTATCACATAAGAGAACTGCTCTCTTCATTTTGTAGTCACATTACAGTAAAAACAGAGCTACTGACCTCTTCATTACAGCGTTTAACATGATTGAGTGACATTTCATTTTACTCCCAGCTCTACCTGGAACAGCTGATTAATAATCTGCATGGATGCACCCAAACGGAGCTCTACATCTATTTATAGCAGCGCCCCGCCTGCTGGTCCTGTTCTCCTTGTTTTGGGTGACATTTATAAAAGTTTGATTGCAGCGATATAAAACATTACATGTCACGCGCTCATGAATCACAGCTGTGATGGATCATTGCTTTAGAGAAAGAGCACAGCGCCAAAGGAGCAATAATAGGAGGCGACTCCCATTCTTTTCTGAGGTTATGTTTCCATTTCTGACACACACCAGGTGGTAAAACTAATAATCATGAAATATCTCTAACACAACCGAACATTTTACTTTGTATGATTTGGGTTTGAAGTTTGTACCGATTTGCTTTGACAGTTATGAATTTAGGCACTAAAATGAGGAAGCAGAACTCACTCCTGTGTTGTCCTCTAGGACGTTTTGGCTGATTTGTGATTTATGGTTTTCAGGGTAGGAAAGGTTGTGCGTAATAATCGAGGTCAAAGTTCAGAGAATGACTGAGCGTCATTGAGGAGTACTCAGGTGTTCAAAACAAAACGTGCAAAGACTATTAAAGTCTTCGTTTTAACGTTATTGTTAAAACTATAACAATATTTTATTGTTTATAATATGAATTATTGTAATTTATTACAACATTCTTGTAAATTTTTTGCAAGTACAATCACAAAATTGTGGAGGGACTAAAAAGACTAAAACGGTTACAATATTGAGGTATAAATCCTTCAGGTGATTACAAAAAGTGTACAAAAAATAAGCAAATTCAGATTTTTTTTTTTACTTTCATGAAAAAAAGAAAAGGGAAAGTCAAAATAAAGCTAACATTTTTTTTACAGGTGTTATAGGATAAAGTGAAGAAACACTACAGTAAAAATTTATTAAATATTAAAGAAAAATTTAGCAACAAAAAGCTTCATTATTTTAACTATCTCAGAGTTTACAACAAATGGAGACGATTATAAACTGTACTTTTTACTATGTTGATTTAAAAAAGCTCTATAAAAGTTTATATAATCAGTAGTTTTTTATGCAACTAATTATTCTAGTAGATTTAAATGCAGCAAATATTTAATTTCACTTACTGAAAATAAACCAGTTACCCCAAAATACATAAATCTCTGTTGTTGTTGTTGATTCATTTTATTTAAAATATTATAAACAGATGTGTATTAAATGTGGCAGAAAGCTAATTGCACACATTCATTCTTTTAATAAAGTCATATCAAGCTGTTATTGAGGGAGATGAGAAGAAAAGTGATGCTAACATGAAGACAGTGATGTGTTGTTCCTGTTTAATGTTATTTATTTGTGCTTTGATTGACTTTTATGTTGTTTTATTGACTCACTTTTGTTGGTGCGTCTCTGTGTTGAGTTATTTTTATTTTCTTAATGCCTTCTGCCTGATAGGTGGTTTATTTTTGGTTGTGATGGAAAATTATTTTCTGTATTTTCATAGCTGGTTTTTTTACTCTCATCTTCTATTTTTTGTGCTATATTTTTGCACTTTTAATGCTTTATGGATGTTATTTTTTCATGCTTGTTGTTTTGTTCTGTCCTTGTCCTTGTCCTTGTTCTACTCTCGCCGTGTTTGTTTTTATCTGTTGGGTTGGATGGATGTTGTCTTCTTGTGGTTTTGTTGCATGTTTTATAACTTCACATGCTTTACATGCTTTCCAGCATCGTTGGCGGTCACACAGTAGATTTTCTCATCCCTGTACAACAGAAAGAAACTAATCATTCAACATCAAACTCTTTTCAGAGACCACAGGAGATCGGTCAGAATCTGGCAGCACCAATCTGCTGTTGGCCCGTCTTTAATGCCTTTTGCTTTGTTGCATTCGATGTTTAACGCTGTCTCTTCTTCATTTAAAAGCAGTTTTTGTTGTCGATTAGATGTGACAGCGTGATTCTGTTGGCCAATTTGGCTGATGAGTGAAATTATACCTTTGTAGCTTCACAGCTGCAGCCTGCTGTGTACGTTAGCACAAGACGGAAAATTAATTACATCAACCTGATTACACTGGAAGGGGAAAATTGTTTGCATGTCATACAGATCACAATTCAGATTGAGCTTCAGGAAACAGGTTGTTAAATACACCAAGAGAGTATCAGCCATAACATTATGACCACCAGGAAAATATCTAGTAGGTGATTTTTCTGCTTACAGGATTTCAACAGAACATCTGGTGTGTCATGGAGCATCTGCTGTGGTTTGATTGTGTTTCCTATGGGTTGTGAGGTGAGGCAAGGCTTTCTGCAGATGCAATTAGACTCCATGTGAGAGGCATCTGGGGACATTAAGGCCTGGAAGAACAGCTCTGCATTGCATTCTTCCAGCAGGATGTTCTGTTGAGTGCAGACGGGTATTGAGTGTGTGATGTTACCGTGGAGGACTATGATCGTAAAGAAACATTCAAGTGATGTAAAAGTAAAAAATAAAAAAACAATATTTACAAAGACTGCCAGCTAAAATCCTGCTGAAAAACCAGTTCAGGGATTTGCTCCTTCAAATTGCAGTCCAGGAATGCCACAGATTTGGCCCTTTAGTCGGTTCTTTTTGTCATTTTTTAGCATAAGAATTTTTATGACAAATTAAATTCTTTAATGGAAATTTTAGGTATTTTACTTTTAATTATTATTTCATACTAAGTAGGGCTAAAAAAAATAAACATTCAGCAACTTACAGTGGTAAAACCAGCTGAGCAAACATGCTGGAATTCTGCTTAGGTTGCTAGGTAACGGGCGGAATTCTGCTTGGGTTGCTGGGTAACGTGCAGCGTCTGGAGATTTGTCGTTACACATTTAGAAAGTTTTTGAAACGCCTCATTTCCTAAATAAGAAAAATATTAACTTATTGCCAAAAACCGGCTGGGTGGTTGTTTTTGCTATTTAAGCACTTGGGTGTTTTAATAGCAGTACAGACCAAAATAAAAATACAAAAAAGTCCAAAACTTGACTTTTCCTGAATGTGTTCCCTTTAAACTTTCACACAAAAAAAAAAAAGATTATCTTGAAGAAAGTTCTCATTTTTGTTACTGGGAATAGACTAAAAGATTTTCTAGACCAAATAAACTGGAAAAACAATGATCCATAAAGTTAGAAAACTGTTTGCCTTATATTAAGACAAAAAAATGCCACTTTTTTCCATTAAAACAAAGTTAGGATATGAAAGAAAATAGGTTTCTTTGATAACATAATTTGGAAAGGGTAATGTCATTGTATTATTGCAAAAAAAATCCCATAACTCATTTATTTCTCATCCTTTGTAATTCTTTCTCTTCAAAGGCTGATTTTAGTCTGTCAGTCTAGTATTTGGCTTTTGTCAGGTAAAAGGTGGTAAAGTTGAAAGGAAATGAGAAGAGTCTGAACAATACTGAAACCCAGCAGGGGAAGAAGAAGAGAACCTGATGAGTAAAAAATAAGGCTGTGATCATGAAAACTTTAGATATTTCAGTGAAATATGAAAGGGGTTGAAGTCCTCCAGGAAAGAATAGGATGTTTTTCCTTTCTTTATTCTGTATAGTGCACTGAGAAGTTAAAATAGGTCATGAATAATAAGGGAAAAGGAAAGAAAATCAATAAATTATTAAGAATAGCAGTCCTTTTCACGTGTTTCAGTATCACTTTTAGCAATTATCTGGTTTGTGTAAAGCTTGTGCGTGACTAAAATCTCTCAGCCCAAGAGAACGTGAATGTCTCCACAACATTAAATGGCAGCAGCATGTTGTCAATCTAATGGTGGCATAAAAGTGAAAGAGACGGCCATTAGGCTGTTTTCCTCTGCAGGAAATGGCAGGTCATTTCAGGGCAGCTTGCTTTGTTGCGCGTGCTGTGACAGTGGGAAGTGGCCCTGGAGGACCTCTTTCAGGGCTTTTTACCTCTTCGCCTCTGCTACTACAAGAAAATATCGGCCTATCACAAGCAAGATCAGCAACAGGAAAAAAAATGGAGAATACAGAGGAGTTTGAATGCAAGAGATCAGAGGAAAACAGTCCAAATATCCAGAGGTTAATTACAGGCAGCAGCCTGAAAGCATTCAGAGAGGAAACCTGAAAGGAGAGGAAAAACGTGGTAACAGGACCTGCAAACCTGGGATTTAGAGCAGATAAAGGTTAAAAGCATGGGACAAACAAGCAGAAATACTTGAGAGCATCAAGAAACCGAAGCTAATATAATAAAAACTTTGTTATCTTTGCTTTGTTAAAGAAAATAAATTTTCTGATTTCTCATTTTGTTCTCATTCATAATACAAGATATTTTTATAATGAAATTTTGTTCCTTTTTATTCCTTGTAAATGCTTTTAAAGTTAAAAATTACATTTTATTTTAGAGCAATTTTAATTTTTCTTTTACTATAAAAACCTACAACCATATGGAAAACTTTAAAAAGCCTATTTTTAATTTTCTTTGTTTAATCTTTCTTTTAGTGTTGTAATTTGAACTCCACCCAGCAGAGGGCATCGCTGGACATCCTTAAGTGGATCCAGCTAGTACAGAAATAAAGATGGTGGGGCCATGCCAGAACAGGAAAGAGGAAATATATACGTTTGGGATGCAAAATGCATTTAATGCGGTTCTGTTTTGAAATACAGTATAAACACTCAACAATTTCCTTAATTTTCAACTTGATAGCACTTTTTAACAGTTTTTGGGGGCTGTCTAAGTTTAATAACATGAGAAAACCACAATTTACAGCTATAAATTATTGCAGTCTGAAGAAATGCACCACTTCCGACTAAAAACAACCAATCAGAGCCAGGAGGAGGGTCTTAGCGCTGTCAATCATCCTCATGTACTTGTTGCTAAATGTGCTAATAGAAGAAACAACTTATTGTTATAGGAAAACCATTTATTTGCCATCATCGGTAGCTGTGCTACAGCAAGGGCACGAGAGTGATTGACAACGCTAAGACCCTCCTCCTGGCTCTGATTGGCTGTTTCTGGCTGAGTGGTGCACAGAAGAGCTAATTTTTTTCACAGATTATCTGTCTTATGTTATACTGATAATTTTAACAAATATGTCAAAAAAAAATTTCTTTAAAAGTTAGGAACTGCAGTTTTAATTTGAGGTTAGAAGTTTAAATAAATTTTTATCTTGTTAATCAAATATTGTAAAAATATAGATAGGAAGCAACATAAAATATTTTTTTTCTGTTATAAAAATGAACAAATATATATATTATTGCAAAAACAATAGTTTCTCCATGTTGTCCATTCCATGCACATTCGGAGTGATTTAAAACTAACGCCCTCAGGGACACAAAGGAGGGAGAAATGGACTTTATGTCCAGAGTTAATTGGGCGCCAGGCTACCTGTTAGCCTCGCATGGACACGTATCCCAAGCGATTACATGCTCTTGTTGCGAAACACATTCACGCCTCACCCACAGTGTTGAAAATGTCCCAGCATGCCCTGCAGCTCCTTGCTAATACTTCACACATCCTGGGGGCGCTGCACTCTCGCTCGCAAGCCAAACGAGGCTTTAGTCACGTACAATTTGGATCGTCTGCGTCCCAGAGAGGGCGCTCAGATTATTTTTACATCCACCAAAAGCGTCTTCAGCTCAGACAGAAACAGAATAACAATCCAAAACAACATCTGGGCCTTGCAAGCTCACACTCACACAGTCGTTTCTCTCTAGCAGATTGTACTCCAGGATAATTGTCGGTTCATATTTTACTCATGTTCTGTTGGCTCCAGGATGTTTTGGCTCCTTTGTGTCGCAATGGCAACAAAGTCCAGTTGGCCCAGGAAGTTTTGGAGAACTTTGGAGGGCCAGCTGGCTGAATGCAAGACTCTGGCACATTAACTAGAAATGAAGCTTCTCTGGTCAGACAGTCTGATGTTCACTGGTAGTTCGACTGCATTGATTAAACCCAAACTATAGCAAACTGTGCAACTCCAATAAAAACTGGATATAAGGACATTAAAGGGATAAGAGTTATTAATTTAAGATTTAAAGCATTTAATTAACTATGATTTTTTTATAAAAAGAAAGGAGGTGAGGAAACAAATAAGGAGGGGAACAAATGAAGTGAATAAGAAAGCAAGAAAGGAATGAAAGAAGAAAGGAGGAAAGAATGATGAAAAAGATTAGAAAGAAAGGAACGAGAAAAGAAAAAAGATGAGAGGAAAAGAATACAAAGAAAAGAAGAAAAGACAGAAAAGGAAATAGTGAGGATGTGTAGAAGGAAGGAAGGAAAAACAGGCATAAACAGAAATGACAGAACAGAAGATAGGGAAGGAGATAGGACACAAGGAAGGAGGGCAAAATGAAGTGAAGAAGGAAGGAAGGTTTCAATAAAAATTATGAAATAAAGATGAAGAAGAAAGGACACAAGGAAGGAAGAAGTTAGGACACAAAGGAAAAAAGTATTGAAGGAAGGAAAGGGTGGAGGAAGGAAAGAAGGAAGGAAAGGAGAAAGGAAGGAAGGACGGAAACGGTGCAGGGAGGAAGGAAGGGCACAGAAAAGGATAGAAAGGAGGCGAGGCAGGAAGATAGGACACAAGGAAGGATGGATAAATTACAAGAAAGGAGGGGGACAAAAAGTAAACAAGGAAGGATAAAGGAAATAAAGTGAAGATAGAAAGGACACAAGGAAAGGAAGGAATGCAGGATAGATAGAAGAGTGAAGGGATAGCACATTTAGAAACTGGAGAGAGAAGAAAGACCTTAAAACGGTGAAATCAAATAGCAGACTTTGAAGGATGCATAGGAAGCTTGTGCATCCTCCACATCGCCTGCTAATCTGCTTAATCCCATCTTTCCTTCTCACAGTAAACACATCCCACTCCTCCCTTTGCTTCACCTTTCTGCAGCGAGTCGCAGCAGGTTTCTTTATTTCACGACAAGCCCTCCACTCAGGTGTTAACAACTCGCTGCAATTTTCTACAATATCAAGGCTTAAAATACAAAAATGAATAAAACTGTGGAAAGACCCTGCAGAGAAAATGAGAACAGTTTACGCTGCAGAAGTGTTAAATAAGTGGAAAATAAAAGAAATATTTCAAAAACCAAACAGCTTTTTTAAATCAAATCAGGACACATTGAATAAAAGAAACATAAAATAAAAAATACTTCAGATTTTGTAATAAGTGAATTTTCCACAAATATTTTGGATGTATAGACGTTTTTGCAATAGGTGAGTTTTCTTTGTATTCTTTGTAAAAAGTGGAAAGAGAAGCAATTATTATCTTAATTACTTGGCTAATAATTGTTGCATGAACCATAAATCCTCAGTTACAGCAGCAGAATATCCAAACACTTGAAAAACATGATTAAATATTTAAAATATTTAAAAATCTGGTGAAATTGTGTGTAAAAACATTGAATAAATTAAAAAAATTCAACAAAAAATGCAGATATATTTGTAAAATCAGTTAGGAATCAAGGAGAGAGAATCTGGTACGTCCATAAAATACCAATCAAACTCTTGTTTTATGGGATCATTAGTTTCTGCTCATTAATACGGGAACATCAAAACTGTAAACCACACCATTAATTTCTGCTCAGGTGATTTAGTAGGAGTGTTTTTATTGCCTTTTTAAATTAAATTCAGACAAAGATCAGGAGAATTAGCAATAAAAAACACGGATGGAGTGTAATCTGGGAATAAAAATATACATAAACATTCCAGAGGAGGGAAAACTTCTGCAAATCGATGATTTAGTGGGAATTCAGTCAAAAAGGGTTTATTTAACTTTCATGTCAAAACTGAAAAACGTTTCCAAGATGGAAATGTTCAGTTTAGTAAAGGCAGACTAAGAGAAGGTCTATATTAGCAGAATATTTCACCAATGTTACCAAAATTATTTATTAAAATTAAGAGACAACTCATTTTAATGAGGAAAAATGTATATAATTTATTTTATTGTTGGTTATTTTTTGAGTTAGAAATCTTATAAACGTTACGATTGTATTCTTGGAATATTATGAATTTATTACTGTGGTAAAAAGAAAAAAAATGGTAGCCTTGCCCAAGTAATTGACCTAAATTGAAAGTCGAAATAAACAGAAACTAAAAACTTGTCAAACAAAATGGCGGCCCTGAATTTTGGAAACCAAAAGTTGGCAGGTGAAAAAAGAAGTTATAATTTTCCAAAAACTTAATCTTCAAAAGCTAAAAGTCCAATTATCAAATGGAAAAAGTTCTTTACTAATTTATTATGGTGTAATTTAACACTTTCCATCCGCTAAAGAAAAAACCAAGAACATTTATTAAAAGCGAGTTCAGTCGATATTTCTTGTAATCTAATTTATTAATACACTGTAGCTGCTTGTTCAGGGCCTGTATCAGCTTTATTTTCCTCCATTTCTGTTTCTTCTCACAGTCACAGTCTGTACCTGGACCTTATAAATATATGTTCACCTCACAGATTTCTGCGTTTCTAAGCACCAAACAGGTTTCAACCTTCTCTCAGGTTCTCCAGGATGGAGAAAATCTACTGAAACCTCGGTGATTAAATTATGATTGATGGATCAGAAGGTAGAAAGACTTGTATCGCAGGAAAACGGAGGATTTTCTCAGTGAGAGAGACGAATCCGAGCAGAACTTGTTTTTTATTCTCTTCAGATGTCAAACCGAACCTCAGTCCCTTAAGAGGTTTAGTTTTATTCAGCCGGGGTGAAAAAGACGAATCAATAGCAATGTTCTCACTTATAGGAACGCACACGGCCCTGATGGAGACGTGCGAAATTGTGTCGCCTGTTGTAAAACGCCAATCAGCTAAAACATTAAGCCCACCTGCCTGGTGTTGTGTTTGCAGGAACAGCGGTTCTGATCCGCTCAGGCGTGGAGGCAGGAACAAAAGTGCAGCTTGTTCCGCCGCATAAACCGGGATCCTGGGAGTCGGAGCCGACTTTATTATTTTATATTAGCTGGAAACAACACAGAGTTTGCACAGAGTTTCCAGCTATATTAGCTGGAAACAATTTTATGTAGGATGAGAAAAAATCTCAATTTAATCTCACTGAGATATATAACTACAAATGTTTTGGTTTATTTAGTTATTTATATCAAGCATCTTTAAAAATACAAGACGAGAAAAAGTGCAAAAACAAAATAATCTGCTTACTTTTCTGTTTGGAAAGGAATAGGAAGAAGTGAACATTTATTTAATCCTCAATCTAATGACATATTTTACCTACTGACTCATTAATTATCAAAAATCTGTAAATAAAACCATGTAAAATAAAATGATTACAATCTGACTGATAACAGAAGAATATTTTTAATGATTCCTTATGAAGTTCAGAAAAACAATTAATTTGATGTATTTGAAGAACTGCGTTAATTACGTAAAAAAAAAAAGTTAAATAAAATATATTGGTGCTGTAACTTATGATTATTTTAGTATTGATTATTCTGATTTAAAAAATATTTTTCTTTATTTAAATGTTAAAAGGTGACCTATTATAATTCCTTGACATAACAAAACATGTTAAATTAATTTTCTTTGCACAAAATCTTCTGCAACTAGTGGCTGAGGGTTTTTGTTTATGTTTGTCCCCAAAAAATAAAAAATATTGATTATCATGATTGATTTGTAGGAGAAATGAAAAGAGTAACACTGTAAGTTTGAAAGGAAAATCAGAATTTCTCACTGAAAATGTTCTGGCAGCATCTTTGTTTTTGTTTTATCTTAACCTTTAAACTTTTCATGTCAGAACAGCACAATGAATCTAAATATCTGCATTAACCTTATAATTATCTATAACGTAACTGTGTCTGCCGTCTTAATCTAGTTTATTACCATTAAGGATTGTTTAAATATAAATAACTAAAATTTTTGGCTGTTCCAGAGCTGAACAAGGCTTTTTTAGAACATTTTTTTCCAGAGAAAATGTATCTGCTGTCTCTGTTTTCACCATGTAATGCATAAGTAGCAGAACAGATACAGTACACCGTAGTCTTGTCTGCATATTCTATGTTTTACAAATATTTTATGCAGTTGCCTCATCAAGATTACATCAAGTTCTTTGCCTGAATGTATCCCTTGCAGACGCAGAATGAGCAATGAAGCAGTTCCTGCCTGAGCGCTAACATGCAGATTTCCCTGAGCTCTGCTTACAAATTAGGCCTGCTGAAAGGCTGAGAAATTACTTTTTGTTTCTAAAGCTATGTTGCACTCTTGTTAAAGTCAAGCGCAAGTCCTTTGAGAGAAGCATCACGCAGAAATCAGGTTTTGTTATTTTGGCGTTGAGGAGAATACTGGTGCCTGAAGTGATTAGTGACGCAGCAAAGAGCTGCCACTCGGTGGGTGGGTTACATTTACAAAATAATGTTTTACGGTGACGTCTGGAAGAGGCAGAACGAACCTTAAATGTGGCAAATGCAGCAGTTACTGTCAGGATTGCCAGGGGAATTTAAAGACAATACAGGTGATTATATGTCTAAACCCAACTGATATTGTAGTAAATATCCCTGATCCGTTAATAAAGGGTTGCCGAGATATTTGACTGTTCTTCTCACCAAAAGACTAAATGTGTTTTCACACCTGACAGTAGACAGTTGACTCGGTTCGATTCGTGACCAAACATGTAACGTTTGCTTTTACACTACATTGTGCCAAACCAACTGAACCTTATAAAAAATCTGTTTCCCTCCTCAAGTGTGGGGGCACTAAACCAAGAAACACTGAAGGAAACGACATAAAAACCTCTGAAGAAGACACTGAACACAATTTCCTTCACAAAATGTAAACAAAAATGGAGTGGCATCAGATTTTAGCAGTTGTGAGATCTCTACAACTGATGTTGCCATTTTTCCCTCTAGCGCTAGTGTCATGCGTTTGTTTTGGTTGTATTTACCCAGAATGCTTTGAGCTGTAGTCCACTTCCTGCTTTTGACGCGTTCTCCTAGACCTAAGTTTGCAGGCGGGCCAGATTTCGCTTCTTTGGTTCCCATCAAGGTTCGATTTTAAATTCACACCTCAACAACAGACCAAACCTCTTAGAAAAACCAACCAGAGTTCGATTAAAGGGGATTTTTCTTCTCTAACAGCTCAAGCAACATCTTTTTGGAGCGGTGGAGTTGGGGAACTTATAGCTTAGGTGACCAAAGTGTACCAAACATTTATTCTGAAATTTAAATCTGTCATTGTGGAATCACTTCCTTCTCAAGTATCGTCACCCTGTCCAACTCCCTGAATAGAAACAAACTTCTCTTTAACATCAACTATTCACAAGATTCATTGCTCTCTTTACCACATGGATTTAAAAAAAGGAATGGATACAGCAACAAGTGGTCCATCAGTCCCTTGATTTAGTTGCAGTGACAGATATTTAACTTTTATTGTGTTGCAGAACAAGTTTAGTTTGGTCTTGTTTTGCATTGTGTCAGTAAAAAGCCAGAGATTGTCCATGTTGTATGTTATGTTCCTACAGGAAAATGACCCTAAACATAATTAAAACTGAGCTTCTGCATTACAGAAAATCAGAGATCAATGCCTATGAAGAGTGGATTCAAACTTTCAACCAGAATTTTGGACTTTTTCAGTATGTTCTGCTTGAAGTCCTTTTCAACGCAGCTTTTCCATGCTGTCCTTTTATTTCCCTCTCTCCAGCTTTCAGAAAACAACTTTATTTTTATTCAAAATTGCTCTCCGATAATTACAACAAACATCAACGAACAAAAGGCTGCCATCTTTCAAACTAACAGTTCCATGGTTGCAGAAAGAAGAAGAAGCAAACATATATCCCAGGCTGTGGTTAATTTCAAAATTACAAGTCTGAGGGGGGAAATGCAGCTAAAATTGGTTTTAAACACCACTTACAGCCAGCCCTGTCCTTTAGAAAATAAGCACATACAACTCTCTCTTCACATGTCTGATAAACAAATAGCCAGAGCTCCAGCCCTCTGCTTTGATTGAAATTGCTGTTGCATCGGATTGCCAATTACAGCAAGTGTGTGATTACAGTGATCGTTTTCAAAATGACAACCTCTGAATGTGTTGTCACTCTCTCACGTTTAATTAAACCAGAGTGTCATGCTTGCCTCTCAACTCATCATTGGACAAACGCGGAGCCTCACTTTCAGCTGGCGCCGCGCCCTTTGTTGGACCCATAAAGCGTCAATGGCGGTGAAAATTTTAACCTATACTTCAACTGCAAGTGGACGACAGAAAAGGGAATGAAATGAAATCCTTTCAAACTGAACCTTTGGATGTTTAGGTGCCAGAAACAAACAGGAGGATGTGTTTCTTCTTATCTTTTAGCAGCTAAAACTAAGAAAGGAAAATTATCTTTCAGATCAGGTTGAGCTAAAAAGTCAACAGAATTGCTAGAGAGGATGTGGAAAGGTAAATGCGTAACATTTACATATTTTTTTGAAATATAGAAGTCTACTACTAGTTCCACTGGTCAATAAATTCACTTATAACATGGGAAAAATGTCTTGTTATGAGTGAAATAACCACCCAGTTGAACCAGTACTTTTTATCAATATTAAGGAATAATTGACGCTTCTATACCTTGTTGAAAAGTTACTTGTATCGTAAGTTAGTTTTGTCTTATTTCGAGCGTACCAAGACATTTGGATTTATTTGGTAAGATTTTATAATTAGGTCTGTCAATAACAAATTTTACTGGACAATAAATTGTCCCAGTAGTTAAAGCGATAAACGATATTATCATATCATTCACAATAATATCGGTAAAACAATCTTGCCCAGGAACATACATTTTATCGAGATGTGGTAATTTCATGACGTAAAGACATTTAACGTTTAATGTTCAGTCCAACCAAAACGGTTTGTTTAATTTGTGTATTTAAGTATTTTTATTTCCATTTGGTAGCTGATTTTAGGTTGCTTTTTGTAACATTTTTATTGATCAATTTTGTGTTTCCTTTGATGCATAATAATGCAAGAACACATCCTCAAAGATCAGTTGGCTTTAAATTAAAACACTGGAAGAGGAAAACATTTTAAACATCCAAGATAAATAAACAAAACAACAGAATACTGGAAACTGTGAGTACAAATAGTTAATGCTAACAAAGGCTTCATCCAGGAAAGAAATGTGGTTAAAAAGACAGAAATACTTCCTGTGTCACTTGTAAAATATGATTGATAACGACACTAAAGTTATTTTATAATTTTGCATTAAAGTATATATAGTGGTGGCTTCATATTAAGCATAATGTGGCAAAATTAAAACAGTAACCGTATTTCAACAGATGTGAAAAGCATCCAGCCTGCAGAGTGAGAGCTGAACTGTTTGAAATGAGCCATCATTATACTCTTTGAGTCATTAGGTGCAGCACAATTCACAGGAGTGAGCTATATTAGGTCAGCAGAGGAGACGGAGCCTTGGTTGGTGTTTGAAAATAGTGAGAAAATATTAAAACAGAAAAGGTTGAAAAGATGACATTGAAAGGAGTTGTTCACGAACAGAAAGTTCAATTTAAGAGGCACTTTCACACATCATCAGTTTAGAAAGTGTAAGGAGCGCCTCTGCACCACATTTAGCTTTGTAACGCCCTCTCCAATTCAGCATGAGCTTTTCTCTGGATATTACGTCTGACAATAACGGGCATCTATTAGACAGGAAGGGTCACAAAGAAAGGACATGTTCAGCTTGCATTGAGGGAAATTAGGACTCAGTCGAGCTGGAGATCAGCCAGAACATTGTGATAATAGTGTTGCATATTTTAAAAGGCAGTCGTGGTCAGAATAATGTGCACAGCAGATTTTTTAATTTTTTTTTTTTTTTTTACTTCGGATAAATTACAGTTAAATACACTCTGCTGTTTTAAATTTTTTACTAATATTTAGGTTGAGACTTAGCAAATCATCTAAGATACATGCTTCAGTTTTTAGTCCTAAACACTCAGTTACCAACTAATGATTATTTCAGTACGTAATTCAGTTTAGTAATTATTCGGATAATTAGTCAGTTAAAAAGAATTACAACATTTTACTGATTCTTAAGCCTCAGGGTTTCCCCCACTGTATTATAAGCCTGGCGGGCCACCAGGCTTAACTTGAGCCCCCACCAGGCTTAGCATCGCTTATTTATTGAAGTTTTTTTAAATGTTTGCATTTTTAAGACTTTATAGTTGGTATTAATCTTCCCATCTTTTCAATAACATAATTATCAAGTGATATTTTCAAATTTCCTGTCAACTTTAAGCATTTTTAAACTGGGGGAAACCCTGAGCCTTTTTATACAATATTTTAAATACATTAAAAAATGCAAATAAACATTTTGAAACAAGAAATTAAACATTTTGTCTAAAATTCAGTAACATTCATTTATTGATTAATTTTTGCATTAATATTTGCACAGCACAAGTTTCTTAATATTATATTTTGGGGGTTTTTTTGCATAATTTGTACTAAATGCAGCTAAAACTACTTGAGCTACTTGAGTTCTGGGCATAGTATATGTAATGTATTTTAATGCTAAATGTATATATTTTTGTCCAGTTTTCTCTTAATTACTGATTTGAATGTTATTCTTTAGGCAATTGGCATTTTTTGAGTCTGTCTAAGCCAGTTAATGATTATTCAATTACTGAATTATTTGGCAATTATTTTAATACAGTGGAATCTTATTATTCTGTAGTTTCAATTCCAGCTGACTCTCTGCAAGAAAAAGAAACCAGGAGCGCATAAACTTAATTGGTCAAGATTTATCCCAGATCTTTGGCTCTTACATCCAAACACTCAGTCTTAAAAAAAATCCATAGCCTTGATGCAGCAGTGTGTTATCAGCATACACGATAAGATCTCCAGTAATTAAAAACAGTTTCCAGTTTGATAAGAGAAGCTAAAAAGCCAGTAAGATTATTCACAAACAAGCTAGCTGGTGTGTAATTACTCCTTCTGTCAGGAATGGGAAGCAAATAGTTTCCATTTTAGCTTTAAAGCCTCCACTACATATTATACATTAAATGCAAAAACATTATGCGTGAAAGTTCTTGAACATGTAAAGGATGTTATAAATTCAAAAGTAAAGTTGTAATTCATATTCATTAAAATTCTTACAACTTCGATTTTAGACGCTTCTTCTTCTCTATTATTGGTGGTTTGAGTTCATTTGACAGAGTGTGACTAAACATGTGGGCTGACACTGAGTCCCAAACCTCCAGATAATGGGACGCTTCCTTTAACGGTTCCGCCACCTTGGCTCGACCCATTATTGTGATTAATAGTGCCACCCTGCCTGTGGATAATTACAGCTATTTGTTTATTTCCGTATGTATGTAGCTGTTGGGCTACTAATTTGTGATGTGGAAGTCATTGTCAGAAGGCCAATTTAAAGGATGCGTCATGATGAATGATGGGATCGACTGGAGCTAGCGGTGTAAGACCGGGTTATGACTAAGGTCACTCCAGATGGAGTTGGGTGCGGGCAAGTCGGCGTCATCAACATAGATCACGGACGAATGACCGAGACGCTCCACCGCTTTTTCACTGCAGCTACAATGACAGAAGGCAACGATGAGAGAAAAGTGCTGTTATTTTACTCCTTTGCAGGTAAATTTTAAGAAAAGGGACCCAATGACAGACTATTGGTGTTTATAAGCACATGTTGATCCAGTGCACATAAGATTTATCATAAGTGGAAGACGCTAACTGCTTCATTTAATGTAGCCAGATAGGACACTCATCTTCTCCTTCACTCTTGAAGCACCTTTTGACTGTAATGCCATTTGTTTATGATTCACGGGCGTCTCATAATGACGCGTTTGGCGTTATGGTGTCCATCAGTCTTCCCAACAGCCTATTTCCATGCAGTTATCTTTCCCCTTACTGGTGAGGCATTAAGAAAAACCAACAATCAGCTCTGAAATACTGATATTAGGATGCAGGTGTCTGTTCAGAGTGGGAATGTGACCATCTGGGAAAAGCGTCTGGCTGTACTGATTTTGTAAAGTCGACAGGGCAGTCATTCATCCGTCGTGTTTTTGAGTTAAAAAATGTTTTAAGTTGACAGGAAATTAGAAAATATCACTTGATAATTATGTGTTGTTGAAGGATTTGAAGATCAATACCTGAACATCAACTAAAATTTTAAAAAGACTTGAATAAATAAACAAGGCTTACCAAGTAAAGCCTGGTGGCCCGCCAGGCTTATAATACACTGGGGGAAACCCATATATCTTGAAAGTAGACTCAAAACAAAAATATTATTGTTGATTGCCATCATTTCTGGGACAATTTATCTCCCAACAGCTTTCGACGTACTCTCAGGACTTGCAGCTATAATTGCAGCAAAAGCTGAGATTTTATTTGTCAAAGTTGGTACAAACCACGTATGGCTTTCCTTTCACCATTATTCACTACTTTGTGCTGGGCCATCACATAAAATCCAGAAAAATACATTGAAGTTTGAGGCAGAAAAAGTTTTGAGGGGTATAAAAACCCTTCGTTCCTCAGCTTGGCTTAAATGCTCAACAGGCAGGTATGGATCCCTGTGAGCACAATATCCACTGACATTTGGTGTCTAACACACCAACGGCTGCCTGCTTCTTTTTCTTTTTAATAACAACCCGCTGAATTATTTGAGGCTTTGTGTTATTGGACGTGGCAGAGGGTGTAATACCAGATATTGACTGTTTCATTTGCTGTAACATGACCCCGACTGTTTTCTAGACCTGGCAGCCTGTGAGTTTAGTGGAAACGTCAGGTGCTGATCACCCCACGTTCAGGAGTGACTGGTGGGACACAAAGCCAAACATAATAAAATCACCTTTTACATGTGTGATTTGAACAGGGGAGAGATTTACTGAAAAAAGCAATTCAAGACAATCTCTTATGCATTTAACCGTGGCGCACAAAAAATAAAAATGGGAAGAAATAAGAAATATTCCATATATAAGACGAAACTGAACTGTAAAACATTTGAGCCGCATTTAGTTGTCTGCTATCCTTTACTCTTAAAGTCAAATACATTTAGCAAGTTTTAGGTTTTGAACCTAAATGTGAGTTTATGAAACATAAACTTACCTTTTATTAACAGTTGAATAAAGCAGAGTTTTTAGGTTAGCACTTAAAAGACAAAAAAAACAAGAGTGGGAACTATTTCCCAGAATGCTTAGCGGCATGTTTTTGTATCCTGAGATGGAAGTGCGTTACATTGATCTGACTCTTGTGTTTTATTAAGGCACATGTTTATTTCTGTCCTGCTCACACTAAATGTTTTTGAGCTGAATTCGTTGTGATGTTTAATAAAAATCATTACCAGATCTGAAATTTTGTTCATGTAATTTGAAACAAAAATTTTAATCATTCTAAAGTAAAATAAGTATTTATTTTAACTTGATATTGTGAGTAAAGTAATAGAGAAATGTGGCTCTTTAACTAGGTGAGGGTAGTTTTTTTTCTTGCATGTTATGAAATTATTATCTGATTTAAGTTAAGTTAAAATTCAAGATTAATGAACTTAAAAAACAACATTTAGACAACTTGACTCTTGTTGTTAAATCAACTTCATGAACTTTAATTTCTGAGATAAAAACAAAACAATTTTCTTTTTGACTTAAATTGCATTTTTAAGGCAGCAGGTGGACTTTCATTTTCAAGTTAAACCACTTTCAAATGTTTTACAGTGTAAAAGTGAAACCAACAGGATGTTGCTGTACGGTAAACCAACGTATTCTAATAATTTATCAAATATGCAGCAGGATTTATGCAAAAAGATAAAAGGTGGCAACAAAAAAAGACTGGTTGAGAGATGTTTGACTAAATGTTACATACTGCAAAAACTAAACTAAAATATAACTGTCTTGTCAGCTAGAAATAGGAGTTTGTTTTAAGTAAATAATTCCTTAATATTGATGAAAAAGTATTTGTTCCACTGGCAGATTATTTCTCTTATAGGTGAACAAAACTAGTACTTTTACATAAATATTAAGGATTTATTTACTTAAAACAACCTTCTATATCTTAGTGAACAGCTACTTGTAAGTTAATGGACTTGAAACAAGACAAAACTAAGATATCTGCACAAGAAACTAAACAAAAAATACTTGTTGTACGTATATGTCTGAGCCTTTGTGTATAGATTTTATTGAGTGAATGACCACAAAAAAGACAAAAACTTATGAAACCAACTGTCATTTTTAAACTGTACTGATGACGTGTTGTTGAATAACCACTCCAGACTTGAAAAGAATAACTCGGATAAATCCTTCACAGCCCAGAAATCAATATGTTCATGTTGAGAGCATGTAAACTCAAAGCGCCAAGACTAACCTACATTTCATTCAGGCTTGCAGCGCCTCCTGGACTGAAGAATGAATAAGAGTTGAGTTGACACATAACAGACAAGTTAGCAAATCGATATTAAATTAAACGTTAAATTGGGCACTTTTTACGAACAGGCTGTCACAAAAACAATTTGTTCCCCTTTCTTTAGTTTAATCAATGTAAAATGGCAAATATAACACAATTTGACAGATTGAAAATTGTATTTTAGATAAAAGACACTGATTTCCAGAGAGATATTAAGTGAAACTTGGCAAACAGTAGATGATCAACTGAGGGATGATCCTGTGTCAGGTCTGTGCCGGATTCAATTTCTTTCTTAAAAGCAAAGAAACTGTTTCATCTGTTGGAGATTTTTTTCTTTTTACATCTTTTTTCTCCTCCACTTGACAAGAGGCCGTCAAAAACCTGATGACCTTTTATCGGAAAGGGCCTGACTCAGAGGAAAAATATATAAAACTAGAAGAGATTTCAAGCTGTATATCCTAGCAGTGAGTGTTCATTTAGCGGCTTTCCATCAGCGGTTTGCCCTGTTTCAGGTCAGAGGAGGCAGAAATGTTAACAAGTTGTTTTATTCAAGTCCAAGTCTCTAATGACAGATATAAACATTTTCTCACAACATCTAACCTTACATCGCTGTAGGTTATGATTCCAACCCTATGCCAGAAATTATTTCATTAACTTTGAATAATTATCTTTCAGTTTACATTTAATTCAACATGAAAGACTGATTTATGTTATTTAGAAATGGATAAAGTGTAATACTTACCACTATCAGAAATATAAATGGGCATTTATGTGCTACTAAAAATATTAGAAACAGATTAAAACCTGTAAGTGCTAAAGTTTTTGATTTTTAGGCTTCATAATGACAAACACCTATTTATCCCTGTTTTCATATTGTCAAATTCATTATATATTGCACTAAATTTTGTCATTGTGAGCTGGAGAAGTTTCAATAATATTGGAAAAAAATGTTTAATCCACATTTTGTCTATTGATACCCAAATTTAGTTTAGAAATCAACACATAATGAGTGTTAAACTTCTGAATGAGCTTTTATTTTGATGCATTCAACAGGAAGTGTCCTTTTAATGCTACAGCTAGCTTAGCAGCGAGACAATGTCGGTGGTTGTTTTGTTTCCAAAATGATCTACAGTCATTTAATACATTAAGATGAAGCGATAGCTAACATGAACAGATTGTTTTGAGGTTTTAACATCCCATAATAATCTACCAACAACACTGGCTTATAATCAAGGTAGTCCTTTCACATTAAAACAACTGCAACTTTTCAATACATTGCTAAGACTTGAGTCTCAAACTACGAGTTCAAGTTAAGCCTCTAGTCTTCATAGCACAACTCCAAGTCAAATCTGAAGTTTTATTTTTTGTAATTTGAGTGCAATAAGATTCGGAGTCTCAAATTAAGGAGAGTATACACTTTATCAGTTCATCCCATAAATCTTAAATGTGGTGTAATCAAAGCAAGTCTTCAAGTATTTTCCACATAAACTCAAAAATGTTAATTTAACATAATACTCCCACTTTAAGGCAACTTATCAAACATCTTGTTCATTACCAGAGCCTCCAAACTTCAGTTAAAAATGAAGTGACTCAAAAGAAACGTTATCAATTTTGAGACACTTTGGATCTCACCTAAAAAAATCGACCCAATTACAGCTACAAGTGTGAAATTGACACTTTTATATCAACAACAGATAACAAGGTTCTGTGATACAGCAAGCTGCAAAATAACCGCATAAATTAGATTACACTCTGCCTGTGAAAAAATGCAATGCATAACATCCAACTGAGAAATGAGAAAAATAAACAAGAATGTCAAGACTCTAAGATCACAGGAAAAATGGTGCTTTCTTTTTTGTGCAGGAGGTAATTTAAAACCGAAAGGAGAATAAACAAGTTTGCATCAATTATACTGGAAAAAACTGCTAAAGGAGATTATAAAACTGGAAGTATCACAAAATAATTCACCAACCAGTTGCAAATAAAAAAACTCCCATCACTTGACATGAAATACAACATAATTATTTATACATTTTCATATTTTGTGAAAAGCTTCTCTGTTGCATTAATAGAAGATCTTCCATTAGCACTGAGTTACAGCAACAATTAGTAACATCTGACCCACTCCTTTAAATGTTAGCTACTTGTTATGCAATGGGAGGCAGAAGTAAAACTCAGGAGCAGATTGATTGCCATGCAAGCCAAGTTTCTTTATTAATCTGCATTAACAGAGACACATGTTTAAGTTTTATTAATGTTTTTGTCTCAGTAAATCACTGCCAACACCATCTGGCCATAAAACACCTCATCTCCTCACAAATTGTAGTATTTTTTTTTTGTCAGCAGCTCTGCCTCTGATGTGATCTAGTTTTTATCATTTCACCAGAATAAAGCCCTTTCTATCGAAGGCCTTTGAAACAATAATCCACGCCTTTATTACGTCTAGCCTGGATTGCTGTGACATAGTATGGCAATAATATAGTGCCTTGTGTTAGAGTGAAACACAGGACATAACTGCTGAATTCAATCTAACATTTTGCATATGTGATAGAGAGAAAGTTTGTTTGAAGTGCACCAGCTAATATCTAATGACATTTATTTGTGTTGTGACCAGCTGAATGTGATCTGACCACATTAAGAGATCTGTGACAGTGGTCAACATTAAATAAAGAACCAGTAACTTATAACAGAGAAAGGGAAAGATGGAGACGGTGGCTTCAACAGTCCCTGACTTAGACAAATAAAATGGGCGGTTAAATAATCTTGATGAGTCCTTCAAAAATAGCTTTTTAACTGTATTCCTCTTTCTTCAGCTGCAACTGCAAACTTCCAGGATCAAGGTTGAATAGTAGTCATAGGCTTAGTTTTCACACCATCTCCTTCAAAAGCAGAATCGCTTCAGACCAACAATGAATGACACCGCTGAGCCAGAGCAGGACTGACATCAGAACGCTGACAACTCAACATTTCTCTGAGCTATTTTTAACCTCCAACGCCTGCTAGCGAGTGATTATAACCCAACTTTTCTCATATCAGTCAGAGCCAAACATTAGGAGCGTGATCTTCTCTTGGACTATCAAAGTACGACTTTGGATTATGTTTGGTTTTGCTGCAAATCCCAATCTAATCCTAAAATTTGATTTTATCTCAATAACATTTTTAGTTTTTTGTACACTTCAGGATAGTTTTGGTTAAACACAAAACCTTGAAAAGACCAGATGTGATTGAGATAATCATCAACCATATTAGGAATCAATTAAATGATACTGGAGTATACAGTCAAAAAAGGCCATTTGATGAAATAACATCATTTTCAGATCAATAATTAAGCCAAAACTGTACAAAACATATGTACGTTTTACATTTAAAATAATAAAAACCTCCTCCGTCTATAAATAGAGTTTCAAATGGCAGATTTAGCTTCACCTGGTTCAAATTCTGTAAAGAGGAACCTTATATTAAGCGCCTTTTGCTATCCAATTATTAATCTTAATTCAAAAAATTAATTTTATTGATTTTAAGTCGAGGAAAAAGGTTTCAGCTTTTCATTGGTTGATTTTAGAAGTATTTTTTTAGCTTATAAATAATCAAGAGTACACTAAAGGAATGCAGCGTTATCGGAAGAAAATGCTTATTTTCTTATATTAGGTTTTAAAAAATGGCTGAAGTGGTTAAATAAAAAAATCTGCAGAATGTTCTGATTTTTTTTATCTGGTTAATCAATTCATCATCAGAATAATTAATTCTAATAATCATTAGTTGCAACCCAAAGTTTTATTATATTCTCAGACAAAAAGCCTTGGAATTTAAAGTGCATATTAAGGTGAATTTTCTCTTTACATTAGCTCTAACTGGAACAACTCAGAGCAAACACACCCACAATTTATTGGCAATATTTATAGAGTAATATTAAACATCCTTGAATCTTACCCTAGAACTTCATATATTAAGTCTTGTGCGTCCCATGGGTGAGTCTGCTGCATACAGAAGCCTCTTTATAACTGCTTTAATTACGCCGCTGCTACACAGACAACCTGTTGAGTGGCTTTATTAGATACAGAAAGGCAACAGAGAGTCCCGTCTCCACTGTTAATATTTTTGCACAGTGGTTTCCATGACAGCCAGTGGTCCTTGACAAATGCAAGCTCGTGAAACAAGTTTTTTAAAAAAGTACCTAAAAAAACCTACATTTTGATTCTCATTCAGGTGGGAAATTTTTATTAACTTGCATTTAATTTGGAAGCAAAGGAATAAAATTTAACTCATGGATGTATTTATCTGGGGAGAAAAGATAGCTGCTGGGTCTTTAAAGCCATAATTATTAGAAATCACATGAAAACTCTTATGGCTTCAAGCAATGTCAAATATTTGAATCTAAATATGTTTTAAGACTTGAAAATTCTTCTAAATGTGCAAAGATGGGCTGGAAACCACCAAAACCTGTTAAAATTGCATTAAAAATTGTTCTAGAAAGTATTAAATCAGGGGAGCTAAATACAAATGCATGCCACACTTTTCAGATTTCATTTGAAAATAAGTATGTCCACTTTAAAAAAAACACTATTTTGTGTTTATCTGTTATGGAAAATCAGAATAAGGACAAAACTGGAAAGCAGTTTATCAATACATTACTTGAAAATGGTTTCAAAACAACAATATTATCGTTTATCGCAATAATTATTGGGACAATTTATCGTCCAGCAAGATTTGTTATTGTGACAGGCCTACGTGTGAGTACTTTTGAAAAGCTTTTACTGTAATTTCTCATACTCTCCATCACCTTTTTCTGAAAGCGTCTTGATGTGTTATGTCACAAATTATGTTTTTTTCTTCCACAAAGTCCAGAAAATCTTCCTTCATCAATTCTTAGAGCTTTCAATTTAAAATGAGCGTGATTAATCACCTTCATTAATTTGTCTAGGTGCAGTTTATAAGACAAACCCCCCAAGATAAAATCAACACCAGTCTGTCGAGTGCCGTGTATATCCAGTCAGGTGAAAAGCACATTTCTAGCGTTCCTTCCCAGAAGAGCACTCGTCAATCACCTGTCATTTGAGACTTTGAGCTGACGCAGATCTGCTTTTTTCCCCGTAACTAAAGACAATTTCTTCTTCCCAATCTGTCATTCAAACCCCGATTTCCCCGCGTTGCCTCATTGCTGATTTTCGTGTTCCTCGGCGCTCCTCTCACACCTTTCCGTCCTGTCAAAGGCCGGTGGCTTCACCCATGTCGAGCTTTCCCACAATCCTTCCCCCGTTGTGACTCCGACTCCCCAGCCAGGCCAGAGATAGCACATCCCTCCTCTGCTCCTTTTCCATCTTTATCTCTTGTCTCTCCCTTAAACTACACTCACCAATTATTTGCACCTTTTTCGCCCTTTTCTATATCTCTCCTCCCCATGAACACCTCATTATCCGTTATCTGTTTTTCTTATTCTTCCTCCCATCTCCCGTAGCCTTTTTCCCATCCTTCGCTGCCTCTCTGCATCTCCTCCTGCCATTTGTTAACCTCTTTTTTATCTCTCTGACCTCAATCAAGCCTCCACATTGTCTGCTTATCAGGTATGCTACTGTACTACCAGAGAAAGGCAATGAAAAAAATTAACCGCCTAACGGCACAGTGTGTTTGATGCATTAGTTTATTGTTCTCAATTACTATTAACAGGTTGTAATAACGGTGTTGGGCATTCATTAATGCAGTGTCTTTGCAGATAAGGACAGAGAAAAGTGAGGGCTTCAGTTCAACTATGTTGTAGGACACAGTCTTCATTTACATTAACTGAATTCGTCTCCGCCAACACATGCAAATTGCTTTTGTGGAATCAAGCCTGAATCTGATGAGCCAGCGCGAAGCTTTCTAGCTGCTACATTATGCAACGCTCCAGCTAGTGCCAGCTCACAAAATTAGCCCTCCCCTGGAGAAGAATGGGAAGCAAAATTTGATTGTGTTGTCAGGCTACTAATTGAGAAATGTCGCTTTACAAGAGATTTTGCAACAGAAGATGGAGCTTCACTCAGTCTCAGACCAGACAAATGTGTCAAATATTCATCATTCACAACTTACAACAACAAAATAACTTGAATTGTTTTAAAAATAACGTTTGTTTTAACCTTTGAGGACCTTTGGGGCCAATATGAATAGAAAAGGTGTTAAAATTTTGACAATTTCACTGAACTACTATTGTAAAGAAAAAAAGCTTCTGGAATTATAAAGATATGACATGAGGAGACTGAGTTGTTTGCTCCATCGTTTCAAAGTCCTGCTTCTGATGATATTTTGATGCCGACGTGTTAAAAGATAAAATATTTCCTTTTCTGTAAAACTTCACTAGATGCTCAGCATTCCTCATTTGATCTTTTGCTACTTTTCATGTTTGAGTTCTCCTAAAATTACGACTTTATTCTCCTAATATTACGACTTCCTGGTAATGTTATGACTACATTCTTGTAATATTATGACTTTATCCTCTTTTATTTATGTATACTTAAAATAAAAACTGACTGATATAAACATTCCAGCCATACAAACATTAGATTTAGCTAATTTTTTAAATGGCTAGCCATATCAAGCTTGTCCACAATTTGCTTTTGTATACTCCCCCAAAAGTGGGCGGAGCCAAGAGACACTGAAGGTGGGGATAAGTGGAGAGGGTTAAGAGGAGTTGATTAAGACAATAAAAAGCCATCATATTTCTGAGAAGATCTTCAAACATGACAGGATCTGCAAACTAAAACTATTTATAATAAAAGATCTCCTCACTTTAAGGTCAATAAGGCGACCTTAAAGTGATGCATCAAGTGATAAAATAAATATGACGGCTTAAAACAAAAGATCTCACACCAGAATATGCAATAAATACAGCAATAAAAAGCAAATTTATACATTATTTCTTCAGCCAGTATGTAGAAGTATGAGTTTCCTGAAAAATGCTGCAGTGACAGTCTGAAGAAGGGCAATCAGGGACTGAGTGCCCTCATTAAAGTCGGATAAAAATATACTAGACCCAGATCAAGATTGGTGTCAGGAGTTAATCACCTCAAAGTCAAAGCCTAAATGAAGAAACTGAATCAGTTATATAATATTCTGGCTCACAACAGGTCACCCATAAACTTCTTTAAACATAAAGCTTTGAGGTGGTAATAAACTCATGCTAAACTTTAATGTCACATTAAATTTCAGACTCATTTTACAATTACGATCTGACAAATTCTTAATTTAAGACTAAGATAAGCATAATATTACAGACGCCTTTGACATTCTACCAAAGTTATTTTTACCCTTTCTTTTTTATTGTTTTAACCATTCAGCTCAGAAAAGTGAAATAAAGATTTTAAGGTGGTGAAACTTTGCCATAAACACTGAATTTTTTTTATGAATTCAATTAACTTTTGTACATAAATGCAAGTAGTTATAGGTTGCTGCAAAGAAAAAGGAGGAAAAATTTACCAGAGAAGTGTAGTATGTCACAAAATATGTCCTGTCGCTTTAGTTTTATTTTATCTTTACACTCTAAATCTTACTTGACTCAACCAGATATTTCCAGAGCAGCCATTTTGTTATGCTGAATAGCATCAATTTAAACTCTGCAAACAAATTATATATTTTTAAACTTACCAAAAACATTAATAATTAAAAATTATATTTTTAGCGATAGCATCAGCTAATTCAAAATAAATCTGGCCTATTAATTTCACCTATTAATGGTGAAATTAGATCTAATGAAGGCCGCCCCTTCCTAATGTCGCCCTGGGAATCTGCCCATATTAAGAAACAGTTGCTGCTAACAAGCTCACATAAGCATATGGAAGAGAAATAAGCCCACAGGATCACTCATCCATCACCTTATCTACCCAACAGTTGGGATAAGCTGTTCCACTAAAATGTGGGTGTCCAAAGTGTGGGTCGTGGGCCATTTCTAGCCTTTGGATTCATTTTGTGTGGCCCATAGCTAGGGTTTAAGAATGGTACTAATTTGACATTTTGGAAAACTGAGCTGATTTAGATAAACACTATTCATGCATTTTTAGAGTTCTTGTTTTTGATGTTGATATTAGACTAAAAATATTTCTAAACCAACTAAATCCTAAAGTTAGAAACCTGTACAACTTTCTTTTATTAAAGGAAACATCTGAGACCTACAATAAATTGTTCTTTTATACTTTCTTTCATGGAAATATTGCATGTTTAAATCACAAAAATGAAAAATTCACAATAAAATGTATTGGAACGAAAATAAATTACTACTACTACTGACTAAAGCAAACAGTTTAAGTTCTGGAAACTTTTTAGCAAATGCCACATGTTTACGTTTGTGATAGTAGGACAAAAAAATCAACTGGCAGGTAAATAAATCATTATGAGGAGGAGACTCGGTAATGCTACTCTTTTCTTTAATTTTTTCTTAATCTGGGATTAAAGTGGAAAACTTTTGCATTTTCTAGGAATGATTTAGGAATAGTTAAACTCAAATAATTATTATAGACCTTTTACCAGCTAATTTCTCATTGTTAGGTCACATATCTTACATTTGCATTGTTTTATCAATACAAAATTGGGAAAAGTCACCTTTTAGCCCTTAAAAAGTTTTCTAATAAAGACATTTCATGAACAACAAACTGCATTTTCTTAATAATTGCTTCCCAATTTGACTTCAAGATGGATTAAAATGATATTCAGACTAATAGATTGCTTGCGTCTGAGCTGAATTTGTTTGTTTGTTACATCTTCAACTGTTCCTGCCTCTCCAAGAGCTTGGTAGAAATCAACTCATCACATGAGTCATCTTTAGTTATTTAAAGAAACATAGCATGAGCTTCACAATCAGATAAAGCTTTGGTGCTTTAGCTAAAGCCGGCTTTCTATTCTTTGCAGAGCAACGTGGATTGAGCTTCATCTGAGCAACACTTTCTTCCTTTTATTGTCAAAAGGCGTCAGTCAGAAGCTTGGCTGACCTTAGAAATAAACTGAAAGATGCCATTTAGTGCAGATGACTGGCAAGTCTCCTGTTGGTGTCCAGATATTCCCAGAAATCAGATTACTGGTGCTGGATTGCCCCCTTTAGGCGGCTAAAGGCGCTGCAGGATAACGATGCAGGAGCTCCCAACAGTCTGGATCCCCCTGCAGCATCTAAGCAATTACCTTGCTATCCATTTTAAAGACAGATGCACAGGCAGCAAGCCAGTTCTCAACTCCTTCATTAATTCCTTCTTATTTAACCCTCAAGCTTTCATTAGAGAATCTGCTCTATCAACATGCAGCACACTGCAGGCACTTTTACAGCTGATTGTTCATGATAAAACACATGCAGCCTCTTGAAAAAGTATTTTCGCGCCTTAAACGTCTCATATTTTGCTCCAGGATTTTATTAAGAGGATTCTATCTTAATACATTTTATTTTCATAAATAAATTCACTACAGAAAAATTAAATCTTCATTCTGGTTTCTAATGAAAATATCTTATTAAACTTGAAATGAGACCAACTAAATTATAAGTAACTTTGCTGCAAGGTATAGGAACTTGATTTAAGTCAATAATTCCTTAATATTGATGAAAACTGGCAGATTATTTAACTTATAACAAGATATTTTCTCATGTTATAAGTGAAATAATCTGCTAATGAAATACGTATTTTATCATCAATATTAAGACAAGCTGAAAAATTACATATAATTTAGTTTTGTCTTACTTTACGCTAGAAAGGTTTCAATAGTGTGTATTAATGCAGATTAATACCTGGGATACAGTATGGAAAACCTTCAGCAACCTGTAACTAACGGCTGCAGGCTGTTGCTGCATCCAGCTGCCCATACGTCCTTGACAGAGACACTGAATGTCTTTCATAAACAGCTTATTTATCATAAGCCGTTTTATAGATTTGAGCTGCAGTCGGGTTTATCCAAGGTGTGATGAGGTGAATTCGAGTGCCAGTTGCTGCTGGGCACCAAAGATTATAAATCTGGAGTAAAATCAGCATGTTTTCTCCCTCGTTCCAACACATCAAAGTAAAGAAGTGGTTGTGTCTTGTGCTTAAATGGAATAAAAGCCCAAATATTTAATAAAACAGTGGAAGAAAATTCAAAAAGTTGGAAAACTGAACTACGTTTAGCTGCAGCCTTTGGGTGAATGTGCCGCTGTACTGCAGGTTGCGTCACACCTGAGTGACATCGAGGTCTAAAGCAGCACCTGAAGGCTCAGCACTGAGTTCAAATGAACATTCAGAGCAGGAAAAAAAAGAGAAGAAAGTGTCTGCCAACATGCAGCAGAGGTCTTGTGTAGGCGGGATGGCACATGAGAGCAACAGTGTGGGTTTCATCTGCTGCCAGGTTGCCTGTAACTGCAGAGGAAAGGCAGGAAGTTGCTGCTAGAAACCCAACAGGTCAGAAATACGATTAAACTGCAGAGAAAAAAAAAAAAGCCAGGAAGTTTGTCATCTACAATTAAAATGCTACAGGATTCCTCTGTGTTTGCGTCTCAAGTCAAAAAGCATCTAAACTCAATTTCCCAGAATTCCTCAGTGATTAATTTACATTTTAAATAAAAAAAATAAAGTTTAACCAGGATTTTATGGTAGGAAATATAAATGGATTCTGGAGAAACAACAAGGAAGGAAGAAGAGAGAGAGAGAGGGAAGGAAGGGAGGAAGTAAATAAAGAAGGATGGAGGAAAAGAAGGGAAGAAGGAAAGGACGTTTCCCTCACACCTGTGTTCTTGGACCTTATTAAATTATTGATTTACAGAACTCAGCTGTTAAAAATAAACAACATAATCCCAGCTGGTTGGTGCATTTTGTTAATTTAAGTGATAAAACATGTTTCAGAAATCAACGCGCTTTGAAGTGAGCGCTAGCAGCAACATCACCCGATGTTTGACCAAAGAGCGCAGCCTCTGGAGGATTGTACCAACCTAAAGTCACAGCCTGCAACACTTTCTGAGAAAGTCCTGGTGGCAAAGATTTCATCTCAGTTCATGGCACTTCTGCTGCCGAGTGATTTAACACAAGAGCGATTCAGCGTATTCCCCACTCATGAAAGCTTTTATGTTTGGCGTTTTAAAACAGCTCAGCGCTCGCTGCTATAGGTCAAAGCTCTGCCACAAAGCACAGGAAGTGATGCGTTTTATGTTTCTAGCAGCGCCTGCAGTTTTATTTGGGGGTAAACAGACGAAACGGTTCTGGAGATTTTTGCTCAGCATGAAATATATCTCAGCGGTTTACATGCATAAATATTTAGGAGCGCTGGTGAAATGGTGCTTTCTTTTAAAAAACTGATGTCAACTCTGAACAGGAATAGTCTGCAGAGTGTTTCACACAGCGAAAACAAGCCTCACTCTGAACATCTCATGTATTACTAATATGACATTTACATGATTTAATTAAGTTCTGACTCAGTGGAGTTTTCTGCAAAACTAATTTCATTGTTCATGTTGGACGACTTGGCCCAAAATGATCAGAAAAGGAGGTGAAGAGAAGATAAAAACATACAACTTATAATCAAGAACCTCCGCTTGGTCAAAAACAGAGCTAGTTGTACCAGAAGTGACTCGAATAAAAAGGTATTTGGTAAAAAGTTTACTCTAGTACTGAGAAACTGATCAACTTATCATTTAATATTCAAATATTACATCATCAGATGGACCAAAATATAAAGTCAAATGGAAATGTTGGAATTGTAATGATAAAAATGACAATAATTTATATAAGTAACAAACAATAGTACAATCAGGCAAAAGAAAATATTTCGAAATCAATGAAAAAAACTTATAAAACTAACAAAAACTGCAAGTGTGTGTCTGTGTCTGGTGAATTTATATTTAAAACGTGTTTGTTTTTCACTCAGTGGGTAGAAAACCCAAAAATCTTACTAGATTGAGGTTAGAAATACTTCATAATAAAATCTGAAGTACAGCATAGTAAAAATACTCATAAAAGTAATTTTTAAAATAAACTTAAGTAAATGTAACTGAGTAAATTTAACTAATTTCTACCAAACTTTGGCCAAAAATAATATTTTTTTTTAATCTGGAAAGAAAAATTCTCTTAATTTGAGAACGTGATTTCACCAATTTAATTTTTGGTGCTAGAAAGCTTACAAATTATTATTGGCATTAGATAAATAAACCTATCTAACTGATCTAGTTTTTGATGTTATAAAAGACTTAGCTTATGGGAATTTGTCAAGCAGATCTGTAGCTCCTTTGTGGAAGTAGTAAAAAAGAATTGAAGCAGCACGCTTACTTTTCCTGTAGATCCAGGAGGCGAACAGCTGTGGCGAAGTCAGCATCCAGAACATCGACAAGACGAGACGTGTCAATAGTGAGATGATTTCTATTGCAAGAAAAATATGTTTTTATTTACTCTTTCAATTAAAACTATTTTTGCTGTGCTGTAATCAATTACACCACAGCAAAACAAGTCCAGTATTTGGTTTAGCTACAATATTTAGTTTTACAACCATTTTTTTTCCCTCAGTGTCGGAGCCAAATGAAGAAATGAACTGTAAATCATGTTATTAGTTCTCCCTTTAGCCAAATGTAGAGCTAGCATGAAGTGAGACTAAGGTTTTGTCCACATGTAGCCGGTCTTTGCAAAAACAAATATGTCCGCCACGTTGTTTAAAAAAAATAATACTGTCATACACATGAAACCACACAAGTCTGAGTTTTAATAAAAAATATTTTTATTGACATTAAACTTTCAGTTTTTGTGTGGATAAATTGTCAAAAAAGAGGTATTAATTTTCCCAGATACACAGCTCTGTGTGGACTGTCTAAAACAGGGGCATATTATGATATAGTACAATTGCAGCATTTCACTTTTTACTTTTGAATGAAGGCTTTCTGCATGGGTATTCGCCACTGTGGCAAAATATAAGAAGACTGGATTAACAGAGGGTTCTTATAAATCTCTGGGCGTGGTGCCGGTTCGTTAGGTCTCCAAGCTTCTTCCTCACAAACATAAAGCAGTGCAGAGACCTACATGTGGCCTGCTGGAGACGTCAATGTTCCTCATTTAATGCCATCATTCTTCAACGTTACAAACTCTACTATGTGCTAATTGTGTTCATTTTATTCTTCAACTTCAAAACTGAAACAAGCCCATTTTATGAGCATATTAAAGCTTAAAAAAGCTGTAAAAAGACATGTTGGCAACCCTGGAGAAAAATCAGCATATCAGAAAAAAACATACCTTCTGTTAAACATGGTGGTGGCAGAAAGATGGTCTGGGATGACTCAGGACTTTGACAACATGTCGTGATTAATAAAATAAAACAATATAAATTAAATTCTGAAAGCCAATATCCATCAGTTTGTGATCTTATAAATCAATTAGTTGGTTTATGCAGCAAGTCTGCCTCTGAATGACGCAAAAGAAACAAAAACAAAGGAACTGATTTGGCTGAATCTGCAATTAACTCCAAATATTAGGAAGTTGCATTACCTTAATGAGGATGGTCATGTCTGAAAACTCTCCAATATGAATTCAAGCTGTTCTGCAATTCCTTCATAGTGGCGGAAAAGACTAATTGTTTATCAAAAATGAGTGAAAACCCGTTGGTAGGTTTAGGGGATGCTTAGTTCTTCCATAACGGGCCAGATTTCTTTAGATTCAGATCCATGAGGGTGCAATATTTTTTTGCAGCAGTGCTAACTCTCCCTGCAGGGCCTCAGTGTGGAAATAAAAGCCCTCTGTAGGCGTTTGTTCTCCCCTGAGGCTTCCTCCAGGCAGGATGTCAGGAACCCATCTCTTCTAAAATGTCCAAAAATATTTCTTAAAGATGTCCAAACCACCTTGACTGATTCCCTTTAAAACAAAGCAGGTGCAACTCTCTCCCGACCCAACTGAGGTCCATGTCCTACATAGACAACATCATTAGGTCATTGTATGCTCAACCATTCAAAGACTTACAGGCATTCAGCATTCTTAGTCACTGAGTCTGTCCAAGACTTTCAGAAACCCAAGCTAATGAATTTTACAAAGCAATATAATCAACTCTGGCCTCGGATCATTTAATTCAACCTCACTTTCCATCGTCATTCATCTTCTCAGCATGTAAATTAGTTATTTCTTTCCTCAAGTGCAGCATTCAAGATATAATATCCTAATTCTCCAGTGAAACGAAAACACAATCAGCTGTTTCAGAGCTATTAAGCTCTGGTATTAAGCCTTTCATCTTTGAAGGTCCAACTCATGATGATCATGCTTTAGAAATCTTTTAAAGGAAAGAAAAATTTGTTCGGTAACATTTTTAATGTGATGCTAGTTATAACAATGGACTGACTATGTTGGAAGCAAAGTACTGCATTATATAGTGGATGACATTTAAAAAATAAACATCTGAAAATATTTATTTTAACATTAATGAGTAGATAATACTTAAAAATACAATGTAATCTTAGCAATTAATATGTTCTAGATGTTCTTGGATGAGAAAGGTAACTTTTTTTTTAGCAAATAATGGCTAAAAACAATGAAATATAATCACTAAATTGAAAATAGTGTTAGTTCAACATGAGTTTGACCTAAATTCAACGTTGCAGAGAATGGATAGGATGGAGGCAACTTAAAGCGGTTAAAGCAAAAAATTAGGTGGAATCACCCTTTATTATTTTCCAAAACTAAAGTAAACTTCAGCTTCATAATGTTAGGCTGTAGTGTCTGACCACACAGAAGAACTTTCTGGAAGATTTGGGAAAATAGTCAGGTCAAGGGTCAAAGGTCACTAAGCCTGAAAAATAAGTCTAACGTATGTAATAAAACTTTGCTGTTCAACTAAAGTCTGTAGCATGTAGTCTTTTTCCTGCAACATCACCACACATCAAGAAAAGACAGAGGACACCGCAAGGCATTAATAGTAACATTCCAAAAATAATATTACTGAACAACAGAAAACAATATTTATTAAGTCACCCATTAACAAGTGTTGTGAAAGGTGACAGACTCTTCATTCTCTCACCTCGGAAGTGAATCCAACATGGCGGCTCTTCAGTTCCTGCCGCCAAAGTGCCACAGATAACTCGGTCCTCCATAGACCAGATTCACGAATAAGTCTCGCTGTTCTTGGTCCTCTTCATAATTTGACTCAAAATACATTGAGTCAAAAAAGGCAGGGAGGAAAGGGTATTACTCCTGTAAGCTAGCGGTTAGCCACTTCTTTTTAGCTAACATTAACAACATTAATATAAATGTTACAAATGTAAAGTTGCGGGTTTCGAACCAGCAGTCCCGCAAGAAACCCACGTCGTGGTCTTTTATATTTAAAGTAACTACAAAAAAGTAAAAACTCCCGCTTCGTGACAGTGCTAATTCTTCATTTATTAAAAACATCAAACACGTAGCCGATGACGCAGAGGGAAGCTCGCGCTGTCAAAATGAATGCGTCACACTGTGAGCATGCGCAGTTTGTGTCAGAATGAATCCTATTTTGTATCAGTTCTATGGCTAACGTGAAAACAATGCAGGGGTCACTGAAAAAATCTGACTTTTTCCCTCTTTTGAGCTAGTTTGTTGGGGTTTAACATATATAAAAAAATAAATAAATAAGTAAAAATCGCACTTATTAACACTTTATCACCAAGGTGCAATATTTATATATGGTATCTCTTACTTTCACATTAGTATTTAACAAAGCTTATTTCAGCTTCATCTCACTTTTAAGCACCTAGTTATTCACATACATAATAATAATATATATATATATACTTACTCTTATTTATTGATTAGGCTTCTTAAACTGGGACTTGGTTAGAAATTTAGTAACATAACCGTGTAAATATGCACTGGTATGACAATAAAAATCCCATTATATCCTTTATTCATAACTTTTAAGATCCAAGAATAGTTTTAGGTTATGTTTTGTCTCCTTATCTACTTTCAGTTTTAAAACAACTAAATCTGACAACCAAATCCATCCTAACAGTGATGGATTCATCAGCAGAAAGTACTGAATAACAACCGAGTCGTGACGCTCCGAAAGCGATCTGGATGCTAATAGATTCCAAAAATAAAACAAACAAACAAACACTCCACATTCACAGGAACCACACTTCTGATCTGGCAACAGCATGAACAAATGATTCTAATCAGCTCTTTAAATATTTAAAACATCTTTAATAGTGCTCTTATAAAATTTCAGGGTAGAAAAAGAATCTTTTTTTTTTTTTTTAAAACATTTGGATCATTACTGCACTACAGATCCAAAGTCCATATTGTGTTTTTAAAGTGATGTTTGTTTCTTCACTTCCTTCCTCCTGCTGACTCTTATAAAACAGAAATAAAATGAAATCAGAGCCATTTCACTGGGAAACATGGGAGGAAATATCACTTTAAAAACACAAGCACAGTGTAAACAGCAGAATGCATGAAAAAGTACGAAGCCCTGTAGCTTTTTTACATATTTTCTAACTGGAAATATGTATAAAAACGTATCTAAAAAGATTTTGAGAATTTGCTTTTTTTTTTCTTGTAACAGCAATGAAAGTTTTAGTGTTTTTCTGGAGTTTAACCAGCTGATATAAATATGTAAAAAGCTATGAAAAGCAAAGACATCTCTACCGTCTCGTTCATGTTCATCATGATTACATCAAGCTTACACTACGAATCTCAAAGTGCAAAAATAAATGACAGTTCATTTTTAATGGCAATCAGTATACAAATATATTTCTTTAAAACAAACATAGAAAACTTAGCGCAAAAAGTAGGGAAATCTGTATTTGATCGATTATTTCTTGGTTGTAACGCTGCAACATTTGTTGACCAATTCAGTTTATTTCTCCTGAAATGGTGCCACAGTTATAAGACTTTTTATAAACTTGACAACTTCACCATTTGAGAGGAAATAAAGAGTATTTCCAACTGCATTGTAACAACAAAGAAATAACTGAGCAACTTGAATGTCCTTTCTTATTGTGCTAAGGTTAGATGAGGTTTTATTTACATTGCTTCTCAGTTTAAAGTGTTTTTGTTGGATGCACTGACTCCCAACTTTCAATACTGATCAATAATAGAAAACAAATCTATTGTTTTGGTGCACAGTTCAGCATGAAACTCTGCTTCGTTTTCCTCCTCTGTTCAGCTCAAGCCGCTGGCTCCCGCGGTTGTCCCATTGGTGTGGTTTTGGAGGTCTACACCCCGCTCGCTTGGGACAGAAAGCACAGAAAAGAGCTGTGATTGGTCAAAAGCTGACCTCAATCAGTGAGTCGGTCAGTGAAGGAGCTTTAAGAGATGACATCTTGAGAGTCACCGTTAGGTCGCGGCCTGTTGGCGAGCGGTGGGAGCGGTTTCTTGTAAAATTCTGCGAAAGGCAGGAGAAAAGGTTCGACTGGGTTACTAAACTACATCCGTCAAGGAGCCGCAGGAGGCACGGCGACGGGGTGGTGATGATGTGGAGAGAAAATTAGTTAGTGCAACTGACAACAGTGAAGCACATGCCAGGTGAGATGCGGGAGGGGAAAGAATCGGAGTGTCGCATTTTAAGGCGGATAGATCGGCGTTTTTCCAAAAATGGAGACACAAACGTTGGGTTGATTTAAGAAGGGAAAACTGACCGCAAGCCTTAAACATGAACACATGTGAGGTTAGCTGGAATCAGGAAGGAGTTAGTGCGATGACGACATGAGGTGATGATGACATCACAGGCGGCTTTACCAGAATGTCCCGAGTCCCCGATCGGCTCGAGTTTGGGCAGCCGAGAGACTTTGGGCGTGGCCCATCCCACTGGAGGAAGGAGACGAATAAAACAGAGTGATGAGGGGAAAAAACAGAGAGAGAGAGAGAGAGAGAGAGAGAGAGAGCGCAGCGGCGGCGCTGGTCCTCCATCACTGAAACAACTGAACTACAGAACTACAAGTCAGAGAAGAAAGATTAGAGACGTTACAGGAAACAGATTGAAAACAATGAGGAAGAAAATATGGATAAGAAGGAAGTAAGGAAGGAAAGATGGACATAAGTAAAGTAGATAGGAAGTGAGGTTGTTGACCATCAGACTGACCGGGTGGTGGCGGCGGCGGTGTTGGGCTCTCTGTGGGGCCGTCGTCGGCCCTCAGCGGGTCGACCCGGTGCTTCCTCTTCAGATGCAGTTTGCTCGTCTTCTTCTTGCTCTGCTCGCCTGCTGGGAGCAACAGGCTGCTGTTGACTGCTGACACTTTGCTTCAGTAACTATTAGGAGGATTTTTACGAAGCTGTATTTTTTTTATTTTACTTGTTGTTTTGTTTGTTTATTTTGGATGTTTAAAATATCTTCCAATTAAAGTGTTAAATGTAGATTAGAAAAGTTCATTGATTTTGGAGAATGTGTTCTTGCATTATTACGCCATAACATCGTTTCTCACAATAATTTCTGGGACGATGTATCGTCAGATAAATTTGTTATTGTGACACTTCTTGTCCGATTATTTGTCTAATTATCTCGTTAGAGAGAACAGAAACTCACCAGGCGTCGTGTTTTCTGCTGTTTGCCTCGTGTCGTTTGGTTCTCCAGCGTTGCCCTCCTCATCCTCCTCTTCCTCTTTCTCATTCGGACCGTTACTCCTGTCTCCTAACTCTAGCTGCTCCTTCCTCTCCGTCTCTTCTCTCTGGAGAAGGAAATGTTTTATTTTTTTGCTTGTTGAAGTGGTGGCGGTGTTAAGCGGCGATCGTGAACCTTGGAGATTAAATCTCCGATGGGTTGGAAGGGGCTCTGCATGTTCCCGTCTTCAGTTCCGTCCTCCTGGACGGGCCGTCCTTCCCGCTCTGCTTCCTCGCGCTCCAGCCGTTCCCTGTGGACAGAACGAACGTCTTAGTTTCTGGTTTCCGGAGTCGTCCTCCTGTCCTCCGTCGTGTCCTCACCTCTCCTCTCGTATCCGCCTCACCCTCTCCGCTCTCTCCTTCTTGTCCTGCTCCTCCAGCGCGCGCTGCTCCGCCGTGTCCTTCTGCACGCGCTCAGCAATCGCCTCGTAGTCTTTGGCGATGTTGCTGAGGAGCCAGGTCAGGCCCTTCTTGATGGACTTGTCCACCTTCTTTCCACATCCTAAGATGGCGGAGCACGGTTCCTGGAACCGATACATGGTTTTAAAACCAGGTTTAAAACTTTCAATGTAGAAAACCTGACAGTTAGCCTGAGTTAGCTAAAGCTAATCTACAGTAATGTGTTCAATTATACTGAAGTAAGAGTAGAAAACACAACATAGTACTCAAGTAAAGAAAACTAAGTAAATGTAACTAGTAACTTTTTTTATTAGTATTTTTACTATGCTGTACTTTTTACTTTTACTTCAGTAAACTGCTGTTAGACTGAAACACTCACGATCTGACAGAGACACTTGTTCTCGTTAACGAGTTTCTCCAGCGACAGGTTCTCGATGATGTCGGCCTCCGCCAGCGCCCCCTCCAGGTCTTGTTTGTTAGCAAGTCTGTGAGCAGAGAGGAAGTCTAGAAATCACTCAGCTGGAGGGAAAACTAAATTCAGAATTTTTGATCTGGACTTACACCAGGACTGGTTTTCCAGCGATGCGCGGGTGCTGTAGGACCTGCGCCATGGTCTCCTTCGTCTCCTGGATGCGCTGCACGTCGCTGGAGTCCACCACGAACACCACGCCGTGGGACTCCGAGTAGTAGTTCTTCCAGATGTCGCGGATCCGCTTCCCGCCTCCCAGGTCGAAGATGGTCACCTCGAACTTCCCCTGCTTCAGGTCCACCTTGGAGAAGCCCACAGTGGGAGCCACGTCCTGCGGATTCTCTGCAGAGAAACTCAAATGATGCTAAATCTGTCCTGCTGCTTCATTCACGGCTTAAAACTCACGGCTGAGGAAACCAACCTCCCTGGATTCCTCGCACCGCCGCCGTCTTCCCCGCGTTATCCAGACCCACCATCACCAGGGTCACCTTCCTGTGAGGAACAACGAACATAAAGTCATCACTGCTACTGCTGAACAGAGGCAGCCTGCAGAACCACCTGGTATTATGATGCATCTGATAAGCTAGAGAGCGTCAGCAGCAGCCATAACACTGATGACACAGCATGAAGCTGCATCACTGCTCCAACTGTTTAAGCTGATTAAAGAGATAATATCAAATATTTTTAGCTATTTTGATGTCAAACTTCACAGCTAATCAAGGAATTAAACAATGAGATATTTTGAACTAATTAAAGAAATTGTAATAAATATTTGTAGCTATTTTTCTGTCAAACTTTGCAGCTAAGCAGGAAATTAAAAAGGATTTTTTTTTTTTTACAAATTAAAGCGATAATATTCAATATTTTTATCCATTTTGCTGTCAAACTTTACGGATAAGTAAGGATTTACATAAAGAGAGAGAACATGTTTGATTAGCTGATTAAAGAGATAACATTAAATATTTTCAGCTTTTTTCTGTCAAACTTTTCAGTTAAGAAAATAATTAAAACTCTTTTTTTTTTTAGCTCTGAAGAAATAATATAAAATATTTTTAGCCATTTTCCATTCAAACTTTGAGGCTATGCAGGTATTTAAAAGAGGAGAATATCACGAAACAAGAGAAGCAGTGCTATCACTATAGCAACAGAAATTAAATGAAAATGAGAAATATCTTGCAAATATCTTAATCTATTCTGATGTATTTTATTCAATGCATTAGTCTCAGAAATGAGGCATTACTTTAATTCACACAGGAAGTTGAGAAATGCAGCAGCTTTTTAAAGCGACAGTAACCTTCCAGGTTTTCCATCACAAACCAAAACAAAGTTGTGAAATCTCTAAGCAAACAGTCAGAACATCGCCGTAGCGATCAACAACCCGCACACTTAACTTTGACATCTGCGCCTAAAAGACATCAAACGCACAATCCATGTGACCGTCCTCTGCAGCCAGCTGGCCTTCATCGGTCCAGGAGCTGAGACGCCGTCCGCTAACCCATAACGCTACCGTCGTCGCCGCTGGAACCCAGCAGCATGAAGGAGACCCACTGAAGCAACCTGGCTGCAGGATTAGTCTGGGATTTCTGACTAAGTCTTAAGGATCAGATGTTTCAGTCATCACGTGAGTAAAGTACTATTAATTACTGGCTGCTGTCTGGTGAAATATGTGACACTAACAACAAGTATGATGCAGAAAACAAAAAATATGACAGATTTATGTCTTTGCATCAACTTCTCAACTAGTTCCTGTAATAAAATCATTAGAAAGAGGGTTTTGTTAGCTTAATATTGATTTTAAATTAATTTATTAAAAAAACACATTTCTGACTTTGATCTCGAACGTAAATAAATAGGAAAACATAAACGCTTACACATGATTTGCCCCAATTTATTATATATTTTTACTTTGTGAATTTATTACATTTTTTGGCCATTTGTGTTACACTGATAAAGAAGTGTGGACAGATTGGCGGTAAGTAAATAAAAAGTTTAATCATAATATCTTGCTGCATTTATTACAATTTAAATTACAGTAAGAAGGAAATAAAATGAATTACCTCTAAACAAACAAGACAAATCTGGATTGTTTTCAATCATATCTGGATTAAACAGCAATGGTTAAATTTACCAGCAAGTTTTTTTAAGTCTGCAAACTTCATCAGCTACAGTTTATAATTATTATCATAGGTGTCATTATATTTATGATAATTATCCATATCTACTTCTGCATAATGCATAAAAAGCTTAATTTTCAGGATTGTTTGCAATTGTTCTACACCAAAAATAAAAGACAAATGAAAAACTCAATTATTATAATAGGTTTGTGTGATCCTGAAAACATGAGGTGATATTAAATTAAAGCTAATATGATCCTCCCCTAAAGGAGTATCAGCGGTGAGTGAGCTATCATTTAATTTTATAGAGTAAAATATCTATAAAGAGCATTAGAAATGATTTGCAGGAATCTTCCGCTACATGATGCAATCTGTGAATGCGCTGCACTGATTGGTCCTCCAGCTCTGTTATTTATCATTCTGGTCTCTTTATAAGAAAAAGAAAAGACTTGAACTCACCTGGCAGGTTCCTGCCAACGTTTCAGCCAGCTGCAGCAGTTCGCCATCAAACTAAACATGTCAGTCCGCCTCCAGATCGCAGCAGCTGCTCAGGTGGTCATCTAGCTGTCCAGATGAACGAGTTGCTACATCATTGCGAGCTAACTCATCATGCCAGCAGCGTTAGCAGCCCTCTACTTACTCCACATGACTGAAAGTAATAAAACTGCTTTAATAAATAACACCGACTCGATTGAAAACGATTCCCAGGACTTCAAGAATCCCGTTATCCAAGCTAGCTAGAGCTAACGCAGCTAGCAGTAACGGTTGGCTAATTTTTTTTAAACTCAACGGAAGAGGGAGTCTTAAAATTCTGCGACGAGAAGCCGAGCTCCGTCGATAAGTTGCTGAAAAAGTGAATAGATAAAGCCGCTACTTCACCAAAGAAACATTGTCCACTTAGCTCGTAGCTGCTCGCTTTGTTTACGCCGTCGATTCTGCTGCTAGGCTGCGGACGTCATGACGTCATCTTCCGAGAGCGTGCGACGGACGCCGACGCCAAATGATTCCTTTGTTACTTCAGTTGCCTATTGTAATATTTTTACCGTTTTAATATTATATATTACATTCAAATTACATTTTGATTTGCATTTACAATTGAAAAATTAGGAAATTATAGGTAATAAGTTGTTTTTATATTTTTATGTATTTTATTTAATTACTATATCACTTCTGCAAGATACAGAGGAAAAGAAGGTGGAAAGCTGGAAAAAAAATCAGTGAAATTAAGTTTTAAAGTGATGTGAAATCAGAAGTGGCAGTTTGTATGCCTTACTTTTCTTCTTATATGCTGTATCAGCTCCATATATTAAATTTTCATATTATCCACTTTGCCGAAGTGAACTCATAGTGGCTAAAAGAAATAAAGACACAGCTTAACTTTAAAAAATGATGAATTTCTCCTTATTGCATCACCAGAGCTGCTGAAGATGTCTCATAATGCAGAAGCTGAAAGTTTATTAGATCTCAGTGGATTTGCAGGCTGAGTCAGCAGGTCGAGTTCCTGCCAGATTTACTATCAGCCATCTTGATTTGGAAAATAAAACATGCAAATGCACTTTAGTCTCTTGGATCAGTTCATTTCAACAATGAAATACTCTGAGAGGAGCACATTTAAAATGAAAAAGCTGTTGTTTTGGAGGTTTCATCCATCTTCTGCACCAGGCGTGACCTTTCTTTGTCCTTCAGGCGTTAGAGAAAGGACAAAAATGAGTAAATTTGGCTCCAGATCTGGAAGAACTCCTGATTTAAAACCTGTGCCATAATTCTGCTGTAAGCGTATTAAAGCTGCCATATCTCAGTGCTGCTAAGTGGATTTTAATGGAGCCAGCTGTGTAAATTGCAGAAGGCAAACTGCTTTGTTTCCATGTTTTTATTTACAAACCTCCATCTGAGAGTCTCTGGTTTTCAGATGTGTTGGGGGAATGTGTGGCCTATTAAAGAAATTACACTGTTTGTCTTTTCACTGTAGCAAATGTTCTTTTCCCATCATATTCTGACTATTTCCTACACTAGAAACCAGTAATGAAGATTTCTAATTTATCAGAAGCAAAGAATACTTACAGATATTTTTTATGCTTTGATTGTTTGGTAAAATTAAAAGATTTTTTATCCCACTGAATCCCATCATTAATATCAGAATAATTTATATTATTATCTCTAAAAACATATCATCGTCGTGGAAACGATGTTCTTTAACGCGTAAAATGACGTCAGAGCTGACGTTACAGTTTTCTTTACGGGAGTCGCTTGCGCGCATGCGTGAAGGACATAACCTGTGATCGCTCCGCATGACTGAACTCAAACCGGTTCTTCTCGATCTGCAGGTGAGACTGAACCAGTTCTTCTTCTGCAGGTTTAATCCGCTGTTTTCGCTTACAGAAAATAAAAGTTATTGAATTTAGTAAACTACGTAGGCCGTGATGACGTCATTACAGAGCAGTTTGTGGTTTCTGCTCCGATGTTTCTATTCGTGACGTTAACGGTTGTATAATTAAAGATCCGCACGCTGCAAAAGCACAGCAACAATAGAAATGTTCACCTAGAGCAGCTCTGCTGTTCATGTAATGTTGAGATAATGTTTGATTTTTAAAGCTACGACATGGAAAGAATGAGTTTAGTAATGGCAGATTTTATTGAACCTGGTCCCAAGGGGACATTTCTTTCTTTTTAAAAAAAATAATCGTTTAGCAAATTAAAGAAATGATTTCAGTTGCTGAGGTAGGAATCAAAAAGGGGGCGCAGAAGCACCAAATAAATAGAAAAACAATTTATTTTTCTGCAAGTTTTCTTTTGGTTGTATGGACTATTGGAGAGATGGTGCAGCCATGTTAGTTTTTATGTCTAATGAGCAGCTATAGGTAAAAAAAAAAAAACCCACCTTATCAATGTTTCAGTCTTTATAGAGCCATTCTGCAAAGTAATCAATATTTTTATTGACACTTTTGACAGCAAGCCGCTCCATACAGCAACTTTTATTGAAGGTTTTTGACACCGTTGATTAGTAACACTAAGAACAAGATTTATCAGTGTTTCTGCAGGACGCTCTTAAAGTTGTACTGTTAATAATTCACTACTTTTTTTTTAAAGAAGTTTAGCCTCTGACATGGTTTTTAATTTTCCCTAAATACATTTCTGTTTGAGTGGAAAAGTTCTGTCTTTTTTAGTGTTTTCTCTAGATTTTTAACTATTTGTTATAAATTTATCCTTTTAAAACAATTTTGTTCAGTTGAGTTGCTCAAAACAAAACAGAAGTAAACCAGTTTCCCTCTGTTTTTCATTCCACAAGTGCCTTCAGTCTTCATGCATCGTGTCTTTGTTTACGGCTCCCTAAAGAGGGGCCAACCCAATTACCCCTACATGACAGACAGCAATAATGGAAAGGCCGAGTTCCTCGGTACCGCCGTCACCGTCCAGAAGTATCCACTGGTGATCGCTACCAGTTACAACATCCCCTTCCTCCTTAACCTCCCAGGCCAAGGCAACAGAGTCCATGGAGAAATCTACCAAGTGGACGGAAAGATGCTTGAATTCCTGGACAGTTTTGAAAATATTCCCACCATGTACCAGCGGACTGTAGTGGAGCTGGAAGTCAAGATGGCGGACAAAGAGGAGAAGCTGTCGCGTGGAAGCATCATGGAGGCGTTTGTGTACAGCACCACCACCTACCAACCGGACTGGCCGTCACTGCCCACCTACGACAACTACGACTCCAACGGAGACCACGGACTAAAATACACGCTGAGGGAAGACAGAAAGTGGGCTTCAATCAAGTGATGCTCATAACTTCTACTCCCCTGAAAATTACTAACACAAAATAGGTCTTGAACACAGGAAATATTTTTTCTCAAATGGATGTTTAGGTGCAGAAAGCCAAGAAACCATCTGTAATCTGTCAATATTTAGAAAGTATACCTCATGTTATGTGCAAATCAACAAGATGATTTAATATCAAAGGAGTATTCCAGAAAATGGAGACAAAATAATGTAAAGAATCCCAAATAATGTGACAAATAAAAGTATATTTTTAGCTATTAACATCACCTGTAAAGCAAAAAATTCAGGTTGGTTTTTCTATTATTATTTTTTTACAGTACTGAATAATATCTAATGTTTTTTTGTGTGTGTCAAAAATAGAGAAAATTATCACAAGTTTGTTGTACCTTCTATTCAGAAAACTATATTAAAGATCTGTAAATAATTTTTATCTTCTTTTATTAAATCATTTTCAACAGATGCAAGAATAAGTGTACTGATCTATACAAACTGTATCTATAAAAAATACTGTACTACTATTCCTATGAGTGGTAAAGGTTTTATCAAAATATATTTTTGGTCAAATGTCTAAGCAGTTTCTTTCTTCGCTCCTGCAGTACCGTTTTAATCCAGCAGGGGTCAGTAAAACGCCTTCACTCTCCGCTGCGGTCAAGTCAAACTGCGTTAAATCAAATTAAATTAACTTTAAAGCAAATAATTACGGAGCCCCCTAGGGAAAATGGGAAAAAAAAAATTCTTTTGCGTTCCCTCGCAATACTTTTGCGTTCCCTCGCAATACTGTACTGATCAGTTATGCGGCATAATTGAATACTGTAAGCCTTTCTTACGGTGGCCGCGGTACTTTCTGCTTTAATATAAGGTTATGTGAGGCTTTTCCGTGAATGTTAATATCTCTTTGTGAAATATCCGAAGTTTTATATGTTTTTCTTTTAGATTGAAAGGCACCAAAAACCTCTGATATAAAAAGAAACGTTCCGTAAGTAGGAAAGAAATAAAAATACATCCAAACTATTTGGACTATTTCTGAGTTATTATCGCGAGGTAATAAGTCATCTGACAGTTTTAATTGTCTCTGTTGTGTTCGTAGTCTGAATGGTTTAAAGGGCTTTCAGTTCCATCTCAGCCTTTACAGACATAAACATGCAGTAAATAAATCGATTTTCAATCAGTTTTTTGCACCGAAGACTTAATAATAATAAACACGTTTTCACTGAGGCTCTGTAAGAACCATATGAATGAAATAAGTAATTATTGATATTGACAGGAACACGGGGTTTTGACACAGGTGGTGGGTGTGTGGATGTGGGCGTGACGTCATCAAGTATGAATGGGAAGGTTACAGGCTGCTGGCTTTGTGTGTGTGAGGAAGCAGGTGAGCGGGTTGATCAGTCCTCGCAAAGTTTGGAGCATGATGATCAAAATGGAATAAATCGATAATTGTGACAGAACAAAGAAATGGTTTGGAGTTGATTGATACACGGACAGATGAGATTCCCCGAGTTAATCCAATGCGGCTCTCTACCATCATTAGTTTGCCGTTTTTTCTAATAATAAAACGTGTTTATTATTATTCTGTAAAATTTTCAAAAAACCTAATAAACATAATTATAAAAAAAACCAAAAACGTGTTTATTAAGTCTTTGGTGCAAAAAACTGATTGAAAATCGATTTATTTACTGCATGTTTATGTCTGTTAAGGCTGAGATGGGACGCCACTGAAAGCCCTTTAAACCATTCAGACTACTGTTGAGAGATTAGTTTCTATTGCTTATCTAGAGTAATGGTAGTTTGGTTTCCTGCCCACTAGGGGAGCTCTAGGAAACTATACCAGTAAAGAAACTAGTTCGAATAAGAAGTCGTTCATGTTGTTACTTCGTGTTACCTGATGCTACAGCTAATAAAAGAAGTACGGCTTTCCAACCGACGACAGCTTCTCCTGTCTTCCCTCATAACATGACAACTACGAACACAACAGACACAATTAAAACTGTCAGGTGATTTATTACCCCGCGATAATAACTCAGAAATAGTCCAAATAGTTTGGATGTATTTTTATTTCTTTCCTACTTAAGGAAGGTTTTTGGTGCCTTTCAATCCTAAAGAAAAAGATATAAAACTTCGGATATTTCACAAAGAGATATTAACATTCACGGAAAAGCCTCACATAACCTTATATTAAAGCAGAAAGTATGGCGGCCACCGTAAGAAAGGCTTACAGTATTCAATTATGCCACATAACTGATCAGTACAGTTTTGCGAGGGAACGCAAAAGAAAAAAAAAATTCCCCATTTCCCCTAGAGGGCTCCGTAAATAATAAACCAGATTGATTATGTTTCTGGGTGTGATTTTGCTGTTAAATTACCCAGAATCCTTTTTTATCTTTGCTACTGCTGAGAAAGACGTGTGACCGGCGTCACGTGTGCGCATGCGTGAACCAATATCCTGGAGTTACTCTTGACCTGGAAGGTAAGAAGACCACCGAGTCTGATTTACGTTTATAGGGATTTTCAGTTGTTGGGGGCTCAGCAAAAACTACGGATGCCGGGATGACTAATAAAAGCTGATAAAATAGGATTTGGACCGTGACGTCAGCTTTACGGCTCATTAAACCGGTCAGTCAGCCGCAGATCGCTGGGTTCTCCCTCATTTTACGGTTTGAGACGTTAATAAATGCATAATTAAAGATCCGCTGTAATAACAGCAACATTAGAAATGCTCGGTTGTAACTGCATGGAGGAAATGCTGGATTATCGAGAGCCGACCTCAGTTCCGTGTTAGTTGGTTCCTAATTATCATCTTCTTCATTTATCTACTCAGTCTGAGTTCAGTTCAGCCTTTGAACTTTGTGTTTTTAATGCTTCCTAATATGTGGGAGTTTATGTCCTTGTTGTTCAGATTTTAAATTTAGAGGTTAATGTTGTGTTTTGTATGGAGAGCCATAAGGGACAAAATTCTGTAACTACATCATGTAGAATCAAATAAATGTTTAAATACTTTTGCTGAATTTCAAGTCCCTAAATTCAAAGTGCATGAATTTTGTGTTTTTCAAAGCTGCAGTTGACCGTGGATAAGCTGTTTTCTTGTTGATCCAGTTTTTTTTCTCAACCATTAACACATTTAGCAGAGTACATGATTGGTTGACAGCAGTAAGCCCCTCCTCCTGGCTCTGATTGGCTGATTTTGGTTGTGTTAATTTCTTCAGATCAATCTTTTCGTGCATTCATTACATGGTGACAGTTTTAACAAATATGTAAAAACCATAGTTTATCAATTTTACATACTGCAGCTTTAAGTTGTATTTTTTCTAGATAATAAATAATATTAATTCAATGCAGGAGAACAAACCATAACTATACCAATAATCCTTCTTTACTGCCCAGGTGCCTTCAGTCTTCATGCATCGTGTCTTTGTTTACGGCTCCCTAAAGAGGGGCCAACCCAATTACCCCTACATGACAGACAGCAATAATGGAAAGGCCGAGTTCCTCGGTACCGCCGTCACCGTCCAGAAGTATCCACTGGTGATCGCTACCAAGTATAACCTCCCCTTCTTCCTTAACCTTCCTGGACAAGGCAAGAGAGTTAATGGGGAAATCTACAAAGTGGACGAAAAGATGCTGAAATACCTGGACTGGTTCGAGAAAGTTCCCACCATGTACCAGCGGACTGTAGTGGAGCTGGAAGTCAAGATGGCGGACAAAGAGGAGAAGCTGTCGCCTGGAAGCATCATGGAGGCGTTTGTGTACAGCACCACCACCTACCAACCGGACTGGACGTCACTGCCCACCTACGACAACTACGACACCAACGGAGACCACGGACTAAAGTTTGTACTGAGGGAAGACAGGAAATAGTGATGCGGATGAGTGGACTGCCTTTAAACCCACAGAAAGAGGATCAAGAGTTCTAGCAAATGAGTAACGAATCACTAACTGATTAAGTTTTCTGTTCTTTAGTGATTTAAAACCAGATTAGAAACTTCACTTGTTAAAATACATTCAAAGTCTTACGTTTATATCCAAAAATTCGTATCTGCTTTTTTATATTTTGTCTTTTAATGAACAACTTTGTGGGAGACAATCAGCTGTTAGCAATATTTAAAAATGAAAATGTTAAGCCATAATAAAAGATTTTATTTTGTCTTCTTTAATTAAATGTAAAGCAGCAGAGGGGGATTGTACAGCAGATATTAAAAATGCTTTCTTTGTACTTTGAGTTTTTTATTGCTTATTCTAGTGTTCAGTGTGATTTGACTGGGCCGTTGTGTCCTGCAACACTGGATCTGGCCTAAGTGTGTTTTGTGGATCCTATGAGGTATTTTGTCTTACAGGAATATGAAAGATATTAATGTTGCTTCCTCTGCTGAACAAGTTTCTGCTTGTTGTGGTGCTTTTGAATTCTTCAGTAAATGTTCGTCTCTTCTCATACACAATAAAAGCTTTTTTCTTTTGCACAAATAAAAGTAGGGCAACAGGTTTTTTTGTCTGGATTACAGAGATAATCCGTAGACAAAGAAGCACAAACCAGAGTGTAGAAACATGACAAGACTGAAACAGGAGTCAACTCTTAAAATGTAAGGTGCAACAAAGTTTTCACCCAGGTTTTGGTTTTTAATTCCATTTAATTTATTAGTAAAAGGGACTAAAAACTTCCAGTGGTTCTACTGAAATGCTGACTTGATAAAGGTGGCAAAATAAAGTAAAAGTGAGAAAAATCCTGTTAATGTCGCTAAAAACACAAACAAAAAACAACTGGAATATTTCAGGATATGTTTTGCTGCTTTTTTGTTTCAAATCTACTGAAATCTCATTTGCTTATTTCATTAAAATATTGTGTTTAGGTTGCTGTTTATTCAGGAGGTAAAATTTTAAAAAAAATACAACAGTTTTTGTAATTATAATAAAAAAAAAAAATACTGAAGAGTTTTGTGATCTTTGGGTATTTTAACTGGATTTTTTGGCTCAGAAGCCCATTGAAAAAATGATTCTGCAGGATCCCCAACACAACGCCTTGGGGAACACCGTCATGAATCCTTTTCCAGATCCATAAACTCCCAGTTAAGCCTCTGCGGGATCAAAACCTGCAATCTCTACAAATAAAATAAGATTTAATCTGTGATTTGCTTTGTTTATTTTTCATATGAACACAAACTTTTCAAAACAATTCCAGAAAGCTGGAAAAATACTGGGAGGAAGGCGATAAAGAGAAAATCTCTGTCGGCTTTGGAAGCAGGTCTGAAGTGTTTCTTTTCAGTGAAGACAAAACGAAGAAGGAAAAGAACAATTTTCACAGTGTTATCAAAATACTGTACAAAAAGGAATTAGAAAAAGAAAAACATGGTTTCTGTCCTAATCTGGCATTATGATGAATCCACACATCTGCTTTATGGAGCTCTAAATTTGTCGAGTTAAAAAAGTGAAACTAATACTAATATTTTCCAGTTTGGCACAGAAAAAGAAAGAACATTGAAAGTAAATGGTGTGAAAGGAACTTTGAGGACCTCTGACTGTGTTGGTTTGTAAAAAAGTGTGATTTTTAAAAGGCTGGAAGAGAAGTCTGTGGTTTTGTGTAAGGCCGAGGTGGAGATGTGAAGATGACAGTCATCAGTACAGATCCTTCCTGGAGCTCAGCAGGGGGCGGCTGGCGGAGCAGGTGGCGCTGCGGATCACCTCCATCCACCTGAAAACCAACAAAAGGAAACACATTTATGAACTTTTCTAAATTTGGAAAACATTTCAGATCTTCTCCTGACATTTCCACCTTTTGTAGGAACCCTGTATGTTATAACTTCTTCTGTGGTTTAAATAAAATACTCACCTCTGGGTAAAACTAGATTAAATCACTGCTCTTTGTTGAGTGAACACCCACCGTTCAAATGTGTACTCGCTCTCTGATCTGAAGTAGTACACGTGGGATTTAAAGTGAAGCTTGAAGACGTAATCTTTGTGGATGTTCTCGGACTCGGCCGGGACAGTGACGGAGTAGCCCAGGAGAGGGAGGCTGGCCAGAGGGTACTCATCCTGCAGGAACGCCAGATATTGTTAAAGAAATCCCAGAGGGACTCTTTGTTACGCGTTTGCACGTCTTACCTGGTGCGACTTGTAGAAAAAGAGGCTGAAGTTAGTGAAGACCACCCAGAGTTTCTGCCAGCCGTTGCTGTTCTTGAACTTCCTCAGCAGGTTACCTGAGAGCTGGTTCTGTAAACACAAGCACAGGGAGCCCAAAGCTCATTAAAACACTTACAATTTTGACTAGAAAATTGGACAAATTGAGTAAAAAGGGAAAGCTGCTTGCCTCTATTACCATCTACTCTTTACTTTCACAAAACTCTCACCAATTTGACTTGTAGAACAACTTTCTAAACAGAGAAGTGCTTTCCCGGCTGCTGCAGTACCTCTCTGCGCCACCAGATGTCAGTAACAGAATGGCTGCAAACCACAAGGTGAGACTGCGGGGCCTCATGAACTCACTGACCGGCCCTACCGATGCCAGCGTGAGCAGATAAACAAATGAAGGCACAGATGGAGTGGAAGAGGACAGGTGGATAAAGAGAAGACAAGCTGAGCAGAAAACCACACAGAATGAAGAACAGATGAGCGCGGAGAGCAGAGCAGCACCTCCACGGCGACGCTGAAGTCCACCATGGATACGCTGGTGTTGCGATGCCAGCAGACGTGAACGGTGGTGTTGCCACGGTGACTCTGACGCTCGAGGGACGAGCGCGAGCCGCAGAGTTCCTCTTCCGACTCCAGCTCAGCTCCAGCGTCCTCCAAAGGCTCTGAAGGACAAAGACATGCCGTCTGGACGGGTGTTGGAACCAGTTGGACTGCTGGTCTACTGGGAGCATCTTACTGGTGTCGGGTGGACTGGTGGACAGCAGCTCGACGTTTGGGCCGCTGCTCTGTTCTGCCAGGTCGATGGCCATCCTGATGTCCTCCACCCAGCGCTCCATCTCTGCAGCACAACTGCAGGAACAAACAAATATGGCTTCTTTATTTTTTCCACCAATGCACTCCTTGGATTGTCATAGTTCAGCTTGGCTGCCATTTTGCACTGCAAAAACAAATATCTTAATACACTTGAAATAAGACAACACTAACTTACAACTAAGTTTTCTGCAAATATTAGGAGATTGTTTTAAGTAAATAATTACTTAATATTGATTTTAAAAAGTACTAGTTCTATTAGCAGATTATTTAACTTAGAATCTGTCAATGGAGCAAATAGTTCTTTCCCAATTTTAAGAAATAAAGTTAAAAAAGCTCCTTTAGTTTGATTTGTCTTATTTAGAATGTATATATGTATATATTTTCTCTAGATACTCAACCAAAATTACTTGGTAAGATTTGGGGTTTTACAGTGTGCTTGTCATCTTATTTTTTGCAACTTCTGTTTATGTGGACTTTGAATTCACAGTCTGTGATTTATTTATTTTTTATTCCAAGAATAAAGTCACAATATTACAAGAACACAGTTTAAGTAAAACGAGAGACAATGCAAGAATAAAACGCTAAGATTACCAGAATGAAGTCGTAATTTTAAGAAAATGTCAACTTGAAAAATAAAAAATAAAATGATGAATGTTGAGCATCTTGTAAAGTTGTAATTTCAAATTTCATCTCATAAGTATCAGATTTGAAAAGATAATTTCAACGACTGAATGACTGAAATAAAAGCCACTTTATAAAAATATTTTCTGTCATTTGATTTTCTTTTTCAGAAAATAAAACAACACATGGTATATAAAAAAGAAAATGTTTATTTTAAGCCTCTAGAGGAATAAAACCAGCTGAGATGTCGTTTTCCTCACCTGGCTGCCACCACCACAGACTGCCGCTGTCCAAAGAGCGTAAACGAATGAGGGACGCACCACTCCTCCTCACTTTCTCTGATCTGAAAAACAGAAGCACAAATGCATTAAAAACACACATAATAGATTCGAATCTGATCAATAATTGTTATTTTGATCTTATAATTGATCACACACCGTCATGCCGTACAGCGGCAGCTGGCCATGGACCTTAAACTGGTTGGACGGAGTCGTTCCTCGACTGGTGTACATCAAACAATCACTGAACTGGAGGAAACAGGAAGTGGTTATATATTCCTACACGCCATCGTGTAAAATACAAGGTTTATCTGACATTCAATTACATTTCAAACAAATTCAATGCAAAAATTTACTTTGAATGTATGAAAGAGGCATCTACAGAGACCAAGTAGAAGGAAGGGAAGAAAATAAGGGAGAGGAAGAAGAGAAAAAGAAGAAAATGAGATAGAAATTAAAGACAAGAAGGATGAAAGGAATGAAAGAGAAAACAAGGAAAGAAGGAAAAAAAAGAGAAAGAAAGATGGAGAGAAAGAAAGGAAAAAAGACAAGAATGAAAAAAGGAAGGAGGAAACAAGGTAGGAATGACGAACTACAGAAGGAGAAAGGAAAGATGAGAAGGACAAAGATGGAAATGAGGTAAAACAAAGGAGAAAAAGAGAAAAAGGAATAAAAAAAGAAAAATCAAAGGAAACACCACAAACAGGTGTTGAAAGGTAGAAAAGAAAAAAGTAATGGATGTATGAAAAAAGATGAGGGAGGAATGAAGAAACTGGGGGGAGAAGGAAAGGAAGGAAAAAAAGAGGACAAGAAGAGCAACTTCTGAGGACTGAGGTGTGTAAATATCCCTGTGTTTAGTTTTGTGGAGCAGCAGTGTGAAGTGAGTGAAGCTGTGATTGGTACCAGGAAGAACATCCTCTGCTGCAGACCTTTCCCTGACAGCTTGCTGAGGCAGCCCAGCCTGATGAACTCCTGCAGGCCACAAACACAAACAACCCGTCAGCTGGAGTCCAGCAGACCCGAGGAGGCCACAGCGCGGAGGAAGACGCACCCTGCCAGGCGTGACGAGGTTCTCCACGCCGGTCAGATCCTTCCTCAGCTCCAGCAGCTTCTGGAAGTTCTCCATCTTCATCATGATGCCCTGAAGCTGCAGCGCCGTCTCCGAGATCTCTGCCAGGGCGGCTGGAGGAACGAGGGCAGCCGGGTTTTAGAGGGGCGACGGCGGGGAAAAGGCGGGCGGAGACGAGATGAGGCCACTCACCTCTGCTGTCCCTGAAGTCGTCGTGGGTGGGCGGGTAGTGCTTACAGAGCCTCTCCAGGATCAGCTTGTAGTGCAGCAGGCGGTGCAGCGGCCGCAGCAGGAAGATGTAGAGCGGCAGGTAGCAAACCCTCTGCTGCTCAAAGTCCCTGCACACGGCCTCCACCTTACGACTCGACCTGGACACAGACTCACACTTAACGCTTGGTAAGCCCTGAGCTACACGGGGTCGCTAGGCAACGACACTGGGCTCTGCTGGGGTTGCTAGGTAACGGCACTGGGCTCTGCTGGGGTTGCTAGGTAACGACACTGGGCTCTGCTGGGGTTGCTAGGTAACGGCGGACTCAACAATCAGGAGGCTTCCTCACACAAAGAGATACCAACTTAGAAGCAATAGAAATCAAAATGGAAGAACAAAAACATGCAAAATGTGAATTTTGCACAATCGATCCAATTTAAATAATAGGTCAGACTGGTGCCTGACCAGTAAGTTTAAAGTCCACAAAACCTCCCAGCTTCAGAGCTGCTCTTATGCTGCGTTCCAGTTGAACTCTGAACTGGGAAATTCCAACTTCCCATTTGAAGAAAATCAACTGGAATGCAGATTTTCCACTGGGAACTCCAACTACCCTAGTTAGGATTTGTAAAGTGGATTTGTGTTTCAAAATGGCCGCTCCTCGGCAGTGGAAACATGTTTATTTTACAAGACACACATAAAAAGTGAGTCTAAAATCAATGTTACATGCAGCGTCTGCAACTAGAAACTGAAAAACCAAATCCTGTTCAAGGGATCAAATATGGAAATTCAATCAGAAATGGAAAGGAAGCTGAATATTTGATAAATATTAATATACTGCCTGCCAAATTTTACATTCATAAATGTTTCACAAAAACTCTTAACTGAGAATTTCTTATACTTTTAAGTTAGTCAGGGAGGAATATTTAAGATACATCATCTGGAAATGATCATTGCAGTTATGTTTGTATACTTTGTTTTGTTCTATTGTTAAACAAAATCTAATAAATATTAAAAATAAAGATGCAAAGAAGCTGGCTAGCTAAGTAGCAGGGTGTATTAGCAGCTAGTTTCCTCAATGAATGAAGATGTTTGCAGGCAACTCAAACTTTTGACTGACAGAAAAGTCTAAAAAAAATAAAATATAGAATATATGAGATTAAATAGACCTGAGATTATTATTTTTTGTAAATTAATTCTGCTGCCATACCTACAAGCTCGCTCCAGCTCCACCAGGCACTCCGAATGCTTCTGCAGATGAACCGTCAGCTGCTGCAGGAACAAAAGGAAGCAATTAGATCTACAATCGCCACAATCTGGGAGGAAATCCAGACCAACTCTCACCCTCAATCCCTGAATGTTCTTCAGTAAAACGTCTCCAATTCGTTGGTAATCTCCTTTGATGTGAGCGTTGGACCGACCCTCCCTGCAGGAGGAAGAGCATTTATTATTGATTCATGTGCAGTTGCATGTAATCTCCACTAGAGGGCAGGATGAGATAAATTTCACACACAGAGGAGGAAAACTTCACCTCACAGACTTCCAGACACAAGAAAGCAGGAATTTAAGGAAATGAGGACTTCCTACGAGGTTCTAAACCAAAATAAAGTTTATATCCCTCTGTAGGATATAAACAGTAGAAGAAGAGAGCTCACCACTGAGCCAGCCGCTGCTCCGTCTCTTTGAGGAATCCCTGGTGAAACCTGTAGACGGGATCGTAGTGGGAAGAGATCAGGTTCTTAACGGCGTCTGGAAAGGCTTCATCTTTTCCTGCAGCTTTCTGGAAGAACTGGGAACAGAAGAAGACACAACAGAGAGGAAATTAGCTAAATTAGCATGAAATGGTAAAATATGAAGAGGAGATTTTTGAAACATTAACTGAAAATATTCCAGACTTTTCCAGAGTCCCGGAATTCTCAGTATTTGATTTGTATTTAAAAACACTAATGAAGAAAGGAGGACACAAGAAACACAAGGAGGAAGGAGATGAGGAAAGAACTAAGGAACAAAAACAGCAAGCTAGGAAGGAAAGGAAGAAGGAAGGAGGAAAGGGAGAGAGGGAGCAGCACGACAGAGAGAGGTCAAGAGGTCGTCCAGCTTGCCTTTCTTCCACTTCCAACAGAAAACTGAAGTCAAACTGGAAAAATAGAAGAAAATGAGAGAAGAGAGAGATTTTCTCCACAGGAAAGGTCAGAGGTCATGATGGACTTCAGAGCAGGTGTTTGAACCTGAAGTTATTTTAGTTAAAAACACAGAAGAGTTAAACCATACAACCCACGCTGCGCTGCCCTCTAATTGAGATTTATGATGCAGACGTTTTATTTTTATATGCAGAAACAGAAAGAAGGAAAAGAGAGAGAGAGAGAGAGAGAACGATCTGAAAGGAAAGTTTAAAACCTGCAGAGAAACCGAACTGCTGCTGCAAAGACGGGTTAAAGGTTAAAGGTCTCAGAAAACAAAAAGTCATGATTTACATTAAAAAAAACTAGAGATTTAAAAAGAAAGAATGAGAGAAAAGAAGAAAAACAAAGAGAAGCAGAAAGAAACATTAGCGTGTCGACAAAGAAAATTAGAAAGAAAGAAAAACAAAAAGGGAGAAAGAACAAGAGAAACAAAAAGTCAGAGGAAAAGAAGAAAAAGAAAGAAAACAAGATAGAGATGAAGAAAAGAAAAACAAACAGAAAAAATAAAGCAGAAAAGAACAAAAAAGAAAAATGAAAAGAAATAAAATGAAAAAAGAACAAAGCAAAGAAAACAAACAACAAAAAGAAAAAACAGAGAAAAGAGGCAGCAATAGAAAAAAGAAAGCAAATACAAGAAGAGATACAAAGAAAGAAAATATGGCAGGAAGGACAGGAAGAACAGGAAGAACAGAACATGATGACAAGAAAGGGGAGAAAAATGTTGGAAGGAAAGAAGGAAAGAAATGATGAAGAGAACATTTAGTTATATCTAACAACGTTCCACTCCTCTTTCTTTTCCTTTCCCACTTTAACAGATGTGGAAAATCCTCCAATCAGATTCCAGATTTATCAGAGTGGGTCAGAAATATTTGGCCGAACCGTTTCTGAGGAATTCGTCCATCAGAGCAGAGAAAGCGACGACAGGAAGCAGTTCTCACCTCAGTGATCACCTGCAGGTCCTTGAGGAACGTCCGCTCTGTGGTCAGCAGCTCTTTGGCCATGAAGTACGCTTTGTCTGTGGGAAACTTCTGGACACAAGCACACACAGCACATCTAGCACATCTACATCTACAGATACATGGATCATCACTCTACCGTATATACTGTAGATCTACTGTATCTAGATCTACTGTATACTGTAGATCTACTGTATCTAGATCGCGTCTACATGGATCATTACAATAGGAAGAAAATTGTGAATCTTTTTTAAAATGTTCTATAAATAAAAAACTTCCCATGACTATGAAAACCTTTAAATTTAAAATAAAATCATTCAGCATGGTGGTGGCAGCGCCATGCTGTGGGGAACCATCTTTATAGATTGGTAGTGGCAGCATCATGCTGTGGGGAACCATCTTTATAGATTGGTAGTGGCAGCATCATGCTGTGGGGAACCATCTTTATAGATTGGTAGTGGCAGCATCATGCTGTGGGGAACCATCTTTATAGATTGGTAGTGGCAGCATCATGCTGTGGGGAACCATCTTTATAGATTGGTAGTGGCAGCATCATGCTGTGAGGTGTGTTTATTTACTTCAACCTTATTCTCTGCTTTTTGTTGGCCTATTGTAGCCAAATTATAAAACAAAGGAGTATATTTGCAGGTATTTTGCTAATTTTCTTCTGTTTTTGATTCATCCAATCAAATTTTTTGTTTTTCCACTTCTAAGCACACCTTCCTCCTCGCCTCCTCTTCGTCATCGTGGCGGACGTATCCGGCCTCGATGAGCAGCGGACTAGTGAGCGGCGACAGCGGCTGACCCCCTGGAATCTGACACACATCCACCATGCCGGTGACGCCCCTCTCCTGATCCTCCCCTGGGCCGGCGCCGTTGGGAACCAGCCGGGGACTTTCCTGCGGAGATTCCTTGGAATCGAAGTCGTCTGAACGTTGGGAATGGAAAACACAAATTGGGAGGAGGAGAAAGAGTGGACAACAAGGCAAACAGTTAATCAGATTGTGTGAAAAGTTAAAGTTCAGTTTTATTTTGAATTTGGTGAACTGGTTTGTGAAACTTTTGGTTTTCTAGATGCTAGATAAAAGCATTAATTTTTAAAACGATTTTCTAATTGAAAGCATTTCTTTAATGTGGGTTCCTACACATTTTAAATTCAATTTTCCAGAGTTTTCTGTCCTTTACATTAATTTAAAAATATAAAATCTAAACATCTGCTATTAAGTTATTACAGATAAACAAAAGAAAAAATTTAAAAGTTAAGGATGTAGGAAACTTAGATTGGAGGGCGCAAAGGAAGAAACTGAGGAAGGAGACAAGGAAAAAAGGACAACTTAGGAAAGGAACTAAGGATACAAAAAATTATAAAATGGACACAAGAAGAAGAAATATGCAATAAAGGAGGGGAAGAGATTAGTGGTAGAAACCAAAGATAGGAAGGAAACAAGGGAGAATAAAAAGTAAACAATAAAGTCTGGAAATCTAATTATATTTCTGCAAACTTATTTTCTTTTTCCACAATTATCCAAACTGGGAAATACTAAAATCCAGTTCCAGACTGCATGGGAACACTGAAAAAATTACATCTACTAAAATAAATCCAAAACATGAGAAAAAATTAAAACTTTTTAGCATTAATCTCAACTTCCAAGAGGAATCTACTGATGTTCAGTCATGCAATGTGTAAGAAATGGAAGTAGGTCAGAGCATAGCGGGGATCTGAAACCGCAAATTGAGTCTTAGTGGGGAATCTGAAATATGTATGTTACAATTAAATACCAGAATTACACAAACATCTCCCATTAGACCAGCTACAAATACTAGTACTAATACTAGTACTACTACTACTACTACTACTAAACTACATGATTCTAAATTCGACTGTATACTTGCCCAGTTCTGTAAAGTTTCCACTGCTATACATCAAACTGCATCATGGGTAAAACCATCGCAACCAGTGAGTGCAGATCTATGCAGCGGTGCTATGAGAAAAAAACTCCATGGACAAATAACTCTAGACACAACATACACACATGCTAACAGGAAGACTACATCTACCACAATGCAACACAAGGGGAGGGGTCACAGTTCAAACAGAACTCTGGAGTCCCTTTTTATGTTAAACAATGTTTTTTTTTATTAACACTAGTGCACCACAAACAGATTAAAGAGTGAGACGAATGAAAGAAAAAGGAGGAAAAGTTATAGAAGCAACAAATAAAACATCCAGCAAGAGTTTGGTGATAGATGTGAAGGAACAGCGCTGCAAAAGTGATAGAAAACGAGTGAAGCTGTGCATATTTATCAGAGAATTATCATTATTCATATTTAGGCAGGTTTTTTTTTTTTTAGATTTTTGGTGATTTAGTCAGCTTTAAAAGTAGAAAATTAACATGCAAACAGGAGCAGTCGCTAATGTTTTAGTTAGCAGCAACACGGCAAGGCTAGCTAATGTCTTTTCAAAAGTAGGCAGCTAACAGTAGAAAAACATGCAGATTTAATCCTAATACTCCATTTTTCACATTTTTATGAACTTCATTTCATATTAGTTCAATATACTGAGAATAACTGGTATATTTTCTGGGTGATACCATTAGCGCAGCTTTGTTAGCCAGTTAGCTAAGCTTACAAAGGGACAGGATTGAGAATTAAAAAAAAAAGTTTTGGTTTCAATAACACTACAATTTTATATAACAGTTCTTATAGTGACGATAAAAGACTTAAATTTAGTTGCTTACAAATATTTCACACAAAAAAAACCCACGGACTTTCAACAAACATTGCTACGCTAAGCTAAATGCTACAGAAAGAAGTAACCAATGCAACGTGAAATTAAAAAATTAAAATAAGTTGCAAAATAACCAAAATACTCCTGCTTCCATTAAAAACACAGTGTACTGTTTGTTTATTTAACGTTAATTCTTTGTAAACTGATACTTTGATATTTATGATCTCTTTTAAGCTAAGCTAAATGAGTTAAGCTAAGCTAACTGGCTGTTAGCATTAGCTGGTATCCCATATCTAATGCTGCTTTTAACTTCCTAAAAAGATCAATCTATTCCCTTTATTCACCAAATATCAGGACACCTATGTAATATTAACAAGAATAAAGAATAATTTTAGTATTAAAGTGGTAAAACTAACAAATTTGGTTCGGATTAAGTCCATAAACATACAAATTACAGCATGAATACAAAATCATAGAAGCCTGTTACAATGTAAGGACATTTAAAAGGCCTTTTAGGTAGTTAAAAAATCCAGCGAGCCAGTGGAAGTGGTTAGTATTAAAAAACAATTGATACTTTTTCTAGATTTATCAAATTTAGATGAGGCAAAAGCTAATTTATTAAGAAAAAAAGATAGCAGAAAAACACATCCTGTAGCTCCAAGATTTCTTTCAACCTAAAATAACACTAATGTGTCATGACAGTTACTGTACACTGTACATTCAGTTTCATTAAAATGATAAAGTAGAAGCATCAGTGGAATTGAGTGGTAGCAAATGCAAATATGAAACAGGCAAAGTGTAAGGACGGCACAGTGTGGGACTCGGCTCCAGTATCCCTGTGTTTATACATGTTTTCAACTCTGACAACACGCAGACTTCTGCATCTGACAACATAAACGCCTCGTTTCTCAAATATATCTTCTGTACACTTGCATAATTGCATTATTATGAACTTCACTGGTCTGTCTGTCTTCACCCTCCCACTCTGTTTACAAGAAAACTGGAGCTAAGTCACACAAATCCAAAACACAACGGATTCCTAAATGTTTGAAATAAACGCGGTGAAGGTGATTTACTCAGGAGGGAAAAGCGATTGAAAGGCACAACTCCAAAAATTAAGAAAAAAAAACATAAAGAGCATGTGCTTGGATATATGTTTGACTGCATCACCTGCATCTCAAACATTTTGAACCATTGTGAACCCCTCGACACACACACAAAGTGAGCAAAAAGCAGTAAAGTGACACTTTTCCAGCCTGGTTAACATGCATTCATAGAAACAGAAAGGAAAAACAGTGCATTTCAAAGCAGAAAGGTGTTTTTTTCAGAAGAAAGCAGGAAAAAAAGTCAAACATCTTCCACATTTAACCCAATGAGATTTGAAGCAGTACATTCGTGAACAACAAGAAGCAAAAATAGCCTCAAATTGGTGTGAAATACTGGCTTGAGCTGAATTTGCTTGTTCCAGTGAGAGCAAAAATAAAAGTGGAGAACAGGCAGCCGAACGGGCAACAAATGACAGATGGAGATGAGGAGCCTCCCATAAACTGCAGTTTGAGGTGAGGACAGAGCAGCTGAACTGAGTGAAAGGTAACATTCAGATTTAATTGCTGAGTGTGGAGTTCATGCCAGGGGCCGAGCCAAGCACAAGCAGACAGCTATGGGTGGTGCTTTTGAGTTACAGTGAGGAAAACAAAGAGATGTGAAGGAAAAACAGAAAATGTGCCACAAAATCTGACTGTTTCAATTCAAAGCTAAACAATCTCAGTCGAGGATATATATAAAATAAGTTCTCTAAAGTCTTCACACCAGTGCTACTATGAAGTTAAAAAACATGAAAAATACTTCCCTCCTTTAATGCAACATGCATCCAGCACAAATTAACAGGAAAAAATCTGTTAGAGGAAAGTATAAGTGTCCAAATCCTTATACTAATTGTTTTATGCAACTTTTAGGATGTCAAAAAGTATTAGTTTATTGATGTGCACACTTACACAACCTCATTATTGCAGCTTTTGCGTTTTTTTAATTGACTTTTCTCTAATAAAATCTAATAAATGCTGCATGACAGGTGGAAAAACGCCTTTAATAGATCTCCTGAGCAAACATCCATATCAGAGTTAAAGTAATCTGAAATAATTAACAAAAAGTGCTCAAAAGGACCTCTTCTGCCACTTTAAACACTAAAATACAACCCATTCTCTGGGGAAACATATACAATTAAACAGGGCTATAATTAAGATCAACCATTTCTTTAAATAAACTGAGCTGCTCACAACTTTCCCTCTCTAACGCCCCAATAAAAACCTCTAAGGAAAACTGCTATTGCACAATACAAAGTCAAACTCTAAGTTTTTATTTCACGCCACAAACATGGACACAGAAAGAGATTCATGTCAAAAATCAACGCCTCTAAATAAATCTCAACAAGTCAAGAAATCGCTCTAATTTATCAGCTAAATATCAACAAACTAACATTCCTGCTACACAGAAGAGACTGATATAAATATAATCAAAGCTAAAAGAAATAGCTGGAAGACTTGCAGAAATAATCCTAATTAGAAGCTCCAAATGTGAGCTTTAAGATTTCCCTCTAAATACAAAGTTTTTAAGTTATGGCACATTGTACAGGAAGAATTTCCCCTTAAAAAAGGTTATTTATGCGGAAATTTTAACTATTTATAAGACTGTCGTCACAACAACAAGATCAACCAGCATCAACAGCTGATTCAGACGATAAAAATAAAGCAGATGAGAGTGAAGTAGAAAACGACAGATTTCTGTTAAAAATCGTCAATTTTACATTTTAAAAAATGCAGTTAAACTTCATCAAAATCTGTAATACAAACGTTTTTATAAAGAGTTGTGAAAAGTTTACTAAAACTTTTTTCCTCTACTTTCAGAGTTGTGTGAAAAAATGAGGACACTCCATGAAAACGTGTGTTTTCTAAAATACTCTGACAATTTATGTCAAATTTAATTTAACTCCTGAAAAAGTCAAATTACAAATTTATAATTTCTAGTCAGGAATAAATTAATAAAATGGATACAAAATATCTCACACAGACATATTAGTATTATCACTTATGGAGAAAAAATTCTCGTTTGATTTATTTTTCATGATTTTCAGTTAATTAAAAAAAAGCCTGAAATGTTAGTTTAACCATTTTCATAAATAAGAAAATTTGATGTGATTAAATGAAATCTTTTTGTGCAATTTAGTGATAAAACAAAAAAATCACATTTGAAGAAACTTATGTCGAATAGGAATGTTTTTCTAGAGAAGTATTTGTGGTCATTTCCTAAAATGTAACGTTTTTTTTTAACACATTAAGGCCACAAAATACAGAATATTACTTTAACATTTTAGTTTCTATCTTTAGTGAGTAAAACATGATTATTTAAATCTTTTTATTTTCCAGAAAACACAATATTTAATGAGGCGTCCCAGATTCTCCACTTGACTACATCCAGATATTTAAAAGGTAAATAAGTCAAACTGCAGATTAAGTCAAAGTCTGGTTGTGTTTTCCTGCTCAGCAGCTAAAAACCTGACCAGCCACGTCTTCCTCACCGAACCGGTACCGCTGCTCCTCGTCGGCCCGCAGACTCCCAAACTTTAGCTTGCCGTCGGTGGCGCTAACCGCCGCGGGGTTACCGTACAGCAGCGGTTGGCTGTACGCGCTGCTGCCGGTGTCGGACTCTGTGTCGCTGGTGTCGGTGCCGCTGCTGGTGGACCCGTCAATCATTTGGACCGGTTGACTCAGCGTGGTGTTGTTGTTGTTGTTTGGTTTTTGGCCAAACAGCCGCGACCGCGATTGACCCGGAACCGCGAGATTACCGTTACCTATCGTGGCTTTTCGCTCCGTCGGGGCGGAGCACGGGGTTTCCACTCGGCGTATCGGGGTGGAAGTAAGCTGGCTGAGGATGAACGGGTCGGTGTCGGAACGGTTCCGCATGATGTTGAGGTTATACGGTTTGGACGGGTGTGGCGGCGTGCGGTTCGAGAGGATCGGGGAGTAGCTGCCGTAGTGGGACGACGGCGGGTCGGCGCCGGGTCGCTTGCTAAAATAATGGCCACCGTCGTCCCACCGCGACCCGACGCGCGGCTGACCGTGCCCGTTTGTCACTTCGGCGCTGAGGGAATTGGTCCGCGGGTGGAAGCTGCTGATGACCGGGCTGGAGCACTGGCTGCGAGTCCCGGTCCCCAGCGGGCGAACGACGCCGGCGCCGCGCTTGTCTCGGCCCTGGAAGATCTCGTCCAGCAGCGTGCTGTGGAGCGGCAGGCGGCTGTGGAAGGAGCCGCCATTGGACAGGACCTCCTCTGCATTTCTGTTTCCCATCACCCCCTGCTGCATCACTCCCTGTTGATTGGTGTGGTAGAACCCGTTCACCACCCCGAACAGAACCCCATCTCTGCCCTCATCCTCATTGCTGTCGTTTGCGCTGCTGTGGCCCCTGGGGGCCCTGCCGCTCTTCCCCACCTCACATTCGCTGTCTATGTCGCTGCAGTCTATGTAAGGAATAGAGGAGCTGCTGCCTTTGTTTGCCCTGCAGGTTGGACCTGGGTTCAGGAGGTGCTGGCCCGCTCCGTTGTGGTTCTGTCGGCTCGGGTCCAAGTTGAGGACGCTGTCGGGGAAGCCGTTGGTCGGACGCTCCTCGGTGCCGTTGGTTTTGGCCGAGTCGGGCTGGTCTGCTAACAGGACAGATGTGGCACTCTGAAAAATATACCAAGAAAAACGAGTGACGTAAACGATACTATTGTTGTTTTGAGTTTATTCTCAATAACATAAAATATCACAAATTCACCTCTGAAAGAACATTTAACACTGGAACTGGAAGACAAGATAAATTTGGTATCAACCAAAGCATAATTTATCTCAGTTTGGTTTGATTTTGTTAATGTGGAGCTCATTTTAATTCATCATGTGATTAATTTCTTCATTATGGCAGTAGGTGAGGCAGGAAGGTGTTTTACCTCTTTTGGCACTTGGGATCTGAAGGAAGACGAGTGCGGCGACATGCTGCTGCTGGACAGAACCTTGCTGTGTTTCCTGTGAAAACAGGCGACACCAGGTCAAAGCATGCGCCACTAATCAGCTAACCCACCAGGCAAATCTGATTACAGCCACACAAGGGTCTGTGAGAAACTGGAGCAGAACCAGGAAGCTTCTTCACCTCTCAAACGGGACTTTCTTCAGCTCAGAGTCTTTCAGGTGGTCGATGACCTGCTTCTGCGTTCGCCCGCTGGAAGAAAAGTGAATCTAAATGTAAGTTTAAGCAAAAGAGATTGAAAGAAAAGCAGTTTCTGGGTCCTGGCTCACCTGAACCGGAATGAGGATCCCCTGGTGAAGAGGATGGGCTTGGGTTTGGGTTTGGGCTCCTCGAAGAGTCTGAAGAAGGCGTGGTATTCGACGCAGATCTTCCAGAACACCTTGCAGCAGTCCCTGCTGGCCATGGCGAACTCCAGGGTGTCGTGGTGGGAGTTCTGCTGGACGACACCAAGAGTTGTGCAAAGTATGGACTCAGAGGAGAGGAAAACAAACGCACCCTTATTCTCAGGTTTCTTTTTGCAAAAACTAATCAAACTGAACATTTTCCTTAAATGAAGAGGCAGACACAGTACCCAAAAAATGTATTCATATTCAACATATTTTTACCCGTGTAGAAGTAAAGTGACCGTCTATCTTAATAAAACTATTTAGTGGTTTTAACAGGAGAAAACAGTTGAAAAGTTTCATCTTTTCAAGATTTCAACAATAAAAACTCTGATCTTTGATGGACTTACAGAGGGATCGGCTCTCAGTTTGATGAGGAACCTTTTACGCTTGAAGCTCAGCTTGCGAATCTTTGACCAGTTGAAAGCGTTGATTTTCGTGTAACCCTGAACAAGAAACAGAAACCAACTGAATGCAGCCAGTTCTACTGCAAAAAGAAGAAACTATTAGATAAATTTTAGAAAACAACATAATAAGTAACATTTTGGGACAAGCAAGATAATATTTAAGGAATTAAAGTTCCTAAAGTTCCTGCAAACTTTAAGGTAACTTTTTGTTTAGTTTAAAGACTGAAGCATCAAAAAGGATACAATGGAGAACACAAGGAAGAAAGGTAGAACACAAAAAAGTCAGAACAAAAGATAAAGAGGTAAGATAGGAAGTAGGATGCAAACAAGAACAGAAAAATGATACAAGAGTGGAATTAAGGAGAAGGAAGAAAGGAGTGACATTAAGTAGTGAGGGACACAAGGAAGGACAGATCATTAGACTGCAGTCCTTCATGTTTCAGGTGCGTCTCTGCTTCTGTGAACCGGAACCATACGTATGGTCTGCTAGGGAAGCAGAGACCCAACCATAAGGGAAGTTCTCAGTTTGTAGAACTTCCCTTACAAACTGAGCTGCTGCCTTCTTGTGTGTTTGGACCAGATCTTGGTAGAAGATCCTACCTGGAAAACCAAAACCCCGGTGTGCGCCACCGTCAGGCTGAGCTTCGTCCCCTCTCTGTCCTTGGCAGGGTACAGCCGGACGCCGTACATCTCCAGCCGCCGAGCGATTTCTAGCAGCTGGTAGTCCGACTCTGCTGGAGTCTGTCCTCTGTGGAAGAAAAACCTCACATCAAATGAAGTCCAAAAGCTGCAGCTTTAAATCCAAACAGAAACCCACTGCACAGGTCCTAAAACAACAACAGGATCAGGATCTGCTGCAGCCGGAAAGAAACCTGCCGCAAAAAGAGCTTTGTTTCCTCGCAAAATCTGAAAATCGCTTCCTGTTTCCTGTATGAGCGCCTGAATTAGCCACTTCCTTCCTGTGTCAACAAAGAAGGAGCTGAGGGATTGGAGCGAGGGAAAGCCAGTGGTTTGTTTCTCTGTCTTTATCTGTGCTGGGGGAGGGGAAGTGCGCCTGGTTTGTAAATGTTGAGATTGCAGTGGAGGTCTGTGGAAACTGAAGGGACTCACACATGTTGGCGGTGGCAGTCGATGATCTTGTCTCTGATGGCATCCTGGTCAGGAAGGTACTTGTTGTGCAGCAGGTGTTGCCAGCTCTGCGTCTCGTCAAAGTCCCCGATCTCGGCTGGTGGGACGGAGGGAGGAAAAAAGAGATTATTTGGACTAGAAAGGAGAAAAAAACTGCCAGAAATAAACGAGTAAATTCAAATAGTTTGAGAAAGAAAACTGATAAAAGAAGTAAATTTGTAGAAATATAAGAGTACATTCTGTCTGTTTTCAATTGGATGGATGGACAGATGGAAGTTTTGATGGATGACTGGTTGGATGAATGAATGAATGGATATTTGGACAGAAGGATAGAGGAACTAATGAACAGATAATTGGATGGTTGGTTGGATGAACTAATGAATGTGTGGTTGGTTGGCTGGGAAGAGATTAAAGGTGGATGGATGGACGAAATGGATGGATGAAAGGTTTTGACAGATGGCTGAGTGGATGCATCAGTTGTACAGGAAATGACCTGTAAAGACATTCTTGTCGATAATATTTTCTTTTCCAGGCTGATTTGTTCTAAATCTGCAGAGATGACTAAACTCCAGGAAAAATCCTTTGAATTGTTTTTTTGTGATTTATAGTCAGGCATTCAAAGACGGAAGCCTTTTTGGATCAAAATTGCTAGAATCAGACCAGAGCCATTTTCTGACATGAAGAACTTCCAGTAAAAATGCAGGAATCCTAAAAATCTTCTTGAATATTCTCAGAGCACAGAGACTTTAGCAAATTATTAAGATATTTTTAACAGAGAGCAGCTGATTGCCTCTGCATGATATGAATGAAAATTACTTTATTATTTTCTATATTGTGTTAAAATGGCGGCTGGATAAGGAAGTGGAACTTGTGTTTTACTCACACTGAATGATGTGGGAAACCATGAGGGCGGCGCTGGTGTCGTTGCAGATCAGACGGCCGCAGGCCAGGTCGTGTTTGATCTGCAGGGCAAACAGATACCTGGAGAACAACAGAACAAAAAACATCCTCACATCAGGAAATGATCAGATTAGATCAGCCGCAGGAACAAGTCATGATGCACCAACAAAACAGCTGATTTAATACAAGAACTGCTCATAAAACTCACATTTCAATCCAAATCTGCACATTTATTCATGTTTAGTAAATATGACAAAGAAAATAATGATCTCTGAATATGTTGGACCATTTCAGCAACAATAATCTGGGTTTATGTTAAACTTTTTGTCACATTACAAACTAAAACATCAGAGTTTTAGGAAGAAAAAAAAAGGAATGAAAGAAGGAAGGAAGAACAAAGAAAAGGAAAGGAGGACACTTTGAAAGGAAGAAAGAAGGAAGGAATAAAGAAAGAAAAATGGAAAGAAGGAAATAGAGGAGGAAGTAGGGAGAACACATTGAAAGGAAAGAAGAATGGAGGGAAGGAAGTAAAGGCAATGTGGAAAAGAAGGACAAATGGCAGAACAGAGGGATGAAAATAAGGAAAGAGAAAGACAGAAAGGCAAGGAAAGATGGAGGACATGAGGAAGGAAAGAAGGAAGGGCAAAGGTTGTGAAGAAAGAAAAACAAAACCTGAAGAGAAGACAGATAGAGGGAAAGAAGGATGGAAGAAATGATAAAACAAATGATGGAAGAAACAAGAAAGGACTTAAGGAGGGTAGGATACAAGGTAGAAAAGAAGAAAGGAAAGAAGGAAAAAGGGGATTAGAGGAGGACAAAAAGAAGGAAAGATAGAACACAAGAAAGGAAGGAAAGACAAAAGGATGAAAGGACAGTAGGAATAAAATAAAAAAGAAGAAACATGAGAATGGAATAAATGAAGAACACAAGAAATTAAATACTAAAAGAAACAAATAAAGGACCGGTGAATCGGGAATAAAGTCAGGAAATAATAATAATTCATTTCTAAACGCTTATTTTTTCACACTTTTCCAGATGTTTCTACCAATCTGACCAAACACAGGAAGAGCAAACAGCTGCCAGCTCAATTCCTGGTTCCTTGTGAGTAAACAGGAAAAGAGAAAAGGAGCAGAAAAACTAAAACCTACAACAACTGGTTGGTTAAGAAAGAAATCCCCAAAGTGACAGAAATATTCTGGGAGCTGCTGCATCATGGGAAAATGCTGGAGGTCAGAGGTTGGTGGCGAGAGCTTGGACAAACATCTGGGCCGGCTTGGACCGGATTATCAGACTAAAAGCAGAACAGGAGTTTCTTTATTAGCTGCTATGAAGGAAAAAAAAGTTTTACAAGGAGCCTGGTTCCCAGATCCCACAGTTAGCCTTAAAGTGTCATCTTAAAATATCTGAATATTTGACAAGGTATCATTAGAAAACGCTGCAGAGAAGGCTGAAAACACAGTTAGAGGAGTATAGGTGTGGTTTCTGTGAAAAACCTACCGAGTCAGCTCCTCCATGAGCTGCGTGTGGTCAGGAGGGAAGAACTTCACCACAAAGCGAAGGATGATGTTTTTAGGTCCTGGAGGAGAGAAATTATGGGCTAGAGAGGAAGTGGAGACGTGGGAAGAAAGAACGACAGAGAGATAAACGACAGATTCTTACGTCTGATCTGCTTCAGCGCCGGCTTCAGGAGGTCCAGCCACACCTGAGAGCAGAAAACACTCCATTACATCATGTAGCGCTGCTACGCTAACCATGAGCAGGCTAACAACTGTTAGCATCACAACACAACGAGTTAAAACTGATCAATCTCTTCTACAAATCGAGTCGTTGCCACAAAGGCTGACATGTTAAATCACAACTTGAGGCCAAAAGGTAAATTCAGAGTCAGACCTGATTAAAACTTTGCTTCATATTAGGGAAATTAAATTGTAATAATTTGCATCAAATTATTACAATTAACACCATTCAGGCTAATTCAGGATTTAGCCTGAATTAGCCTGGCTGAAAGAGTTAAATGCAAAAGCACAAACTTTGGAGCTGAACACATCATTACTCCTGAAAATGGAGGTCATTAAAGAGGTTTATTACATTCAAATAGAATCTGAGAGCTAAAAATGATACTAATAGCTTTAAAAATGTAGTAAAAACATTGTAGAGTGGAGATGGAGGTTTAGATTTGTATTATTTATTTGACTTCATGTTATTCGATCCTCAAAGAACAGTTCAGCTTTCATAGGAGCCAGAGAGCTTCTTCTTTTCACTACATGTTTGTGCTCTAATGGAGTTTCAACTGCAAACTACAGACACATCCAGTCTGCAGATCATTACAAACAGCTGCTGCTAGAAACTTCAGGAACCAAACTGCAGCAGAAAGCTGGGGTTGAAATCCACATCAATGCAAATTTATAAAGATTACAACTGAATCCTTCCAACGAAACTCATCCTACCGTCATTTTCCGGTGATCCGTGTACTCCAGCCCAAAATAGTCGCCTTCAGTCAGGTTGAGGTGGACACAGACCAGGTCAAAAAGCACTTTCCCAGGCGCGCGTTGCTGCAAGAGAAGGACAGGAGAGGGGAAGCCATGTTGGATTAAACTAGAAAATGAGAAAAGATGGCGACAGAAACTGAATCAGAGTTGGGATGGATGGACGGGTTATTCCTACTCCAAAACAAACAAAATCGTGGAAGCCAGTTTGTTCTTGTTTTAAGGTTGTGACCCGACTTCAGAGATACGAGAACTGCTTTTCACTGCATCCATGTGTTTCTACTGCCGGCTACTCTGCACTGAAATGCTGTTCAGTAATTACTATAACTACCTTATTTTCTGGTATTACAAGTCCCAATGGTGAAAAAATTAGTCACAAAGAGGAAAAAACATAAATAAGTCGCAGGGCCAGCCAAACTATGAAAAGAATCTGTGACTTATAGTCTGAAAAATATGATCTAAATGAGCCTTTGAGCTTCCACAGACTTTTCATAAATCAAATTTAGCTCCATTCTTGAGGAATTAAAATTGCATTGAAAACATTTGCTGGTATAATAACCCACAGTGAAACAAATAACATTTTATAGTATTTACAAAAGACTTAAGCCCAAAATGTGCAATCTGACAGACTCAATTTCCAATTGCCAAAACGTTCGTCTGTTCTAACATCTATATAAAAACATGGGAACGTCCGATTTTCACACAGGTAGGGAAGAAAACGGGTTTGAAAAGTAGAAAGTTGAGAAGTAGAAGACCAGCTACGATAAACTGTGCTGGACAATAAATTGTCCCAGTAATTATCACAGCAAACAATGTTATTGTTTTGAGACCATTTTCAAGTAATATGTTGATAATGACATACTATTGCAAAAATAATAAATAAAAACACAACCTGAACCATAAATAAAATGGATTAAGTCTCAGTAAACAAAATTTTCCTTCAAAAAGTGTATTATTAAAATACCAGAATGGAAATTATCAAGTTTTTTAAATTAATCATGCAATTAATTGATTGTTTATTACAACAGAATTAGGTGGCAGCATCATGTTTTGCTTCAGGAGGGATTGGTGCACTTTGGTATTCTTACAATTAGCCAATAGAAATATTATTGATCAAAAACCAGAAGAGTTTAATCCAATTTAATGCCAGTTAAACTGGATTATATTTCACCAGAAATAGATGAGAAATGTCAAAATTTCCAACCAGGATAAAAACAAAAGAAAAAAACCAACAACGCTGAAGCTCAATAAATATACATGGACAGGATTATTCCAAATTATGTAATTGTTAATTGTGACAAGTCTGACCACAGCCACGGTGCATCAGAGCAGCCCTGGGCGCGTCGTGAGCCAAGTCTGTCACCATCTGGCCTCCGCATGTCGACATGAGTGTGTGTTCAGTCTGTCTGCAGGGAAACACCCACACACTCTTCATCCAGCTATTCACCAAGCACAACACACACATTTACTGGCTCTAGCTGCAGGCTGATATCAAGGAAACATCAGGATTCTGTGAAACTCTGAGAACGTCTTTATTATCCGACTGACAGATGCTGCCGTTTGGACGGGATTTAGGTCTGGGTGGTGGTAATCTTCACCTTAAGGCGGTTAAGACGGGGCAAAAACGCAGGAAGTAGGAAAACAGAAGACAGGAGGATGGCTTAGATGGCAAGAAAGGAGTCAAAAATAATCCTTCACTGCTCTTCTCCTTTCTACCTACATCTATAAACACATTAGTCCGGTTTACTGTATTGATTTCTCTCTGGTTCTGTCTCCTTTACTTTGAGCTGAACTATTTCCTCTTCAGACGGCCTTCATTAGCAAACCAATCTCCTCCAACAAGACGTCCAACTTCAACAACAGAAGCTCCAGGTTTTCTGTCGTGCAGAAACATGTTGGGCTTGGAGGAGGCGCAGGAGTCCGACCCAAAAAGCACAAGGCCAGATTTGGATCCCACTGACAAGCGTGAGAATGAAAACGCAGAATTTGGAAACATAAATGTAAAGAGAGATATTAACACTGAGTTCTGGTTATTTTCTGCTGTTAGAATATCAGGTTGAAGAGAGAATTTTGCATCATGTGGCATCACTTAAAACCAATGTTTTTCACAATTTTTCTGGAAAATTTTCAATAAACTCCGTTATGCACAAGCACAAAAAAATTACGCAATTTGTTGATTTTAAGTTAATTTCCATGATAAATGAGGTAATAAATGAGGTGAGTGCTGGGATTAGTTTAGATTTAATTAAGAACAAAAACACTGAGCTCCTGCGTTAATAAAAACTCAGATTATCATTAGCTCGATTTCTTATCAATTTATCACGGTTACTGAGTTTACGCAGGTAGATAACCCACAGTAAGAGAACTGCATCATCTGCAAAAGGTGAGAGCTTGATGTTCAGACACCCTTTAGCTTTGATCTTAAGCTATTTCCTCCTCTTCCAGCAACCGTTCTTCAGTAACTAAAGACAGAAATCAAGAAATAGACCTATTACCACATTCAAGTAACATTACACGCTGGAATGCATGTGGAAACATAGACCAGAAAACTCAAATCCAGTTATACCAACACAGGTTTCACGAACCTGATGAATTTTATCTCCTTCCAGCTGCCAGAAAATGTCAACACATTCAATGTTCTTCCTTTGGCTGGCAGTGGCTCATCTGAAAGGCTGCAGCAAACCTGTTTGTCGTTAAGTTTTCTGTCCACACAGCGAGCTGGTAGTCATAAGAAAAAACTGGATCTAATCTGAACAGTGTGTGAGGGGGAAATAAAAAAAGACTAACAAAAAAGGTGAGAGCTGAAGTGCTGAGAAGTGAGGAAAGCAGAATCCCAAACAGCTCTGCTGCACACAACAGACAGTAGCTGGCAGGAACTGGACCAAACTTGGCCAACAGAGCGGTGGAAGTAAAGTTTAAACTCTTCAGATGTGGCTAGCAAGAGCCAGCATTTAGCCCGCTTCATGAAAACCAAAGTTTTGGGAATATTTAGCAACACCAAATTCCAAGATTTGCTGACAAAACAAATTGTTTTGTTTACCATCGCGCTGCAAGCTTTCACCCGTTCACCCTGCAGTTTCACATGTGGGAACTGAAAGAGAGAAGTGGGTCGTGAAAAAACAAAACCCTCTCTTTCTGCTACATGAAACTCTGAAATATGTGCTTAATTTGGAACAGTTTGACCTTTTGTTTTCTATTGAATGTACAGCCTTTGGCTTCAAAGAACATGCAAAAAGCTAGTCGTGACTGAATTGTAGGAATCTTGACCACAATCTGTATGTTTTACTTCATTTTGCTTGGTAGCATCTCTGTTAATCTCTTGAATGAAGAAATTAAAGTCTTCACATTTAAAAACACTCTTAATTAGATTCCTGTCTCTTTAAGAGAATTTAGTCTGCTCTGATTGGTCTGCTAAATGGAAAAAAAGCTACATAGTATTAACAATTAACTTCTAATGTGGTTAACGAATAATTAGGTTCCATTAATAAGTTGGAAAACCAACTCACTTCAGTGTGGAAGCTGGTACAGAGTAAAGAAGACACAAAAGTAACTATATTCAGTTTTAATGAGTAGTTTAAAAACTGAACTTAGAGGAAGCATGGAGGAATAAAGAGCTATTTAAAAAGAATCCATGTTTTCTTCAACAACTTTGTGATTCATTCAAGTTGTTATGGAGCAAGAGCAAGTCTTCCAGTAGATAACAGGAAGGCTAACAAAGCTCCTCGGTTTCAACTTTTTGAGCTTTCTGGAAGAGTTAAAGAATTACATTCTCAAAATACACAGATACATTGTTTATTTAGTGATGTTAGCCACAATAATTGCTAATATAATATGCTACAGCTAGCTTAAATTGTAAACTGTTTTGTCTCAAAACAGGAGAATCCTTCTTTTCTGACTTTTCTCTTACCTTCTGCTAAACTTTCAAACTTTTTCTATAATAAAAGAAATTAGATTGGGAAACAATCTAAATGTTTTAAGGAATATACACTGAGACCACTGCTTTGGATACTAACAGCTGATGCAACGCCCCTCTGCTAATAATGAGCTACGAACTCCGAGCAGAAAGGCAATAAAATTAAGTTCTGGTGACTCAACCGCTAGTATTTTCAATGGGAAAAATCATTTAGATCTATTTATATGATAATAAATGAAGAATAAGCTCAACAGGCAACTGTTCAGCCTTTTCTCATGACCCTCTCTTGGCAGCTTTATAAGAAAAAGAAGGACCTCAAGAGCTTAAAACAAAGCAGAAATTAACTGCTATAAATTTTTTGTGTGGGTTGTTTTAAGGTTGACAAATATGAGGGATTTTATCTGTTTGGTGAATCCGTTCAACAGACAGAGAGCAGATTGGTCCCTGCTGAGCACAGACTGAGGTCCTTTCACTTTGAATCACAATCACTTCTTTCAGCAGCTTCTATCAATGAGGCCTTTTTACCCAGACAAAAACTCACAGGCACACACATACACTCCTAATCACATTTTTACTGTGCAAGACTCAGATAAAGTGTTTTTTCTTCTTCTTCTTGGATTTGCTTGCAGTAAAATATTCCAGGTAGAGGCCAACGTCCCTGCATACACAGAAGCAGAGTCTGGATAAAACAGCTGACATGTGGGGGCCGTGTCCAGCTCCCAAAGCTGAGTTTATGGGCCGAACTCTCCTCTTCTCAGATAATTATAAAGTCGAGACAAGAGCCTTAATGACCAGCTGTCCTTCTGCATAACAAATAACTCAGCTCAAAATAGCTGCAAACATCGTTTCTCTCCGTTTACCTTCCATGACTCAACTTGCTGATTCTCACAGCAAATCAGACAGCGGAGTATATCAGAGTCCATAATGGACACAAACTGCTTAGTAAGTTGGATTAATGAGAGTTTGTTTGTGTGCCCCCTTCACTTCCTCCTGAGTCATTCTGTCGCGGCTTCATTCACGGCCTGAAAGAAACATGCCAGGAAGCTGTCAGCGTGTCCGACTCTCTGCGGAATCAGCTGCCAGCTACAACACTGACAGATACACTTCCTCTCCCTTTAATTCAGAACTTCTCATGTGATCCAGTCAGCGCCTCGCCAAGCTGGAGAGAGGTATGTTAGAGAGAATCACTTACTGTTTTTCTACTATCCTCCCCACATGAGGCCCCTCTGGGCCCAGCAGCTAACACAACATTCACTTATTTCAACTTACTTTAGTTTCTGCTTTGATCTCATCTCTGATCCTAAAGGATATCACTTTGTAGTTTTATAAAAAATAAAAAACAGCAGTATGAAAATAAATGGTTACTATATTTCTATTGTGGGAAATAATTAAATATGACATGTACGGATGGACGAATGGATAGATGGATGGACACAGAATGAAGTAAAACAACCAAAACATTTGATTTTCCCATCTTTATCCACATCAGGAAATAAATCAGATTCCAAACTTTCCCAGGTTTTGTGGGAAACCTGAAAAAGTTTCCTACAAAAAGTTTCCCTCGGTTTGTGGGGAAACTGAGGGAATAAACTGGAAAGCAGCAGGATTCCACATTATAGAGCAACATCACTACAACAAGGTGCTACAATAATAACCTAAAGAACCATCTGACTGGCTGTTAAACTCAAACAGTTGGCAGGCCAAGTTGGATGGAGGATCCTGCTTGTAGAGAGTTTCCAAATATTCTTCATCCATTGTTCCTTTCACAGGAGGAAATATTTAGAAAAGCACCTCAGTTTTCTTTATTCTGTAATGTCATCCAGTTTGAACAACTGGAGCAAAAAGAGGAGGAAATGTGAGGAGGGATGAGCAGAGGTCATGAGAACCTCAGGCTGGTGATGTGTTTTGTTCCCTTCATGGTCAGCTTCATCATGAAACTTCATACCACAGAACATGCTGCGTCCTGCTGCTGAACTGCGTCAGCAGACCTGCAGCATCAACACAGGAAGCTCAGCTCAGGTTACAAACATGCAGAAGAAGAAGTCTAGTAGGGTTCAAGAGGTCAGATTATCCCAGACTCAACTTCCCAGAGTTCAGTGGGCTGATTTAAACCCAAAACATGACAGTTGACCATGATATTTATGTAAGATATTCATACAGTGCAGAGGAAAAGGAAGCAAACACAGATAAGGAAGGAACAAAGCCCAGAAGAAAGCAAGGAAAGAAGGAAAGAAATGAAAAAAAAAAAACATATAGAAGGAAGGACAGAATAGAATGAACAAAAGAGGAATGAAGGAATTAACCTTGAATGAAAGACATTTAAGGAAAGAAGGGAAGTAGGACACTATGAAGGGCACTAAGACTGGAGGTAGCAAATAAGGAAGGTAGGAAAGAGGACATATAGAAAAAAGGACACAAGCAATAAAGGATAAGAAATAGGAAAGAAAAATGCAGGTAGGAAGGAAAGGAGGACACATGGTTCTCCTTCCTGCCACTGGTTGGTGTAACAGAATAATAATCCATCATCAACACCCGTATTTCCTATCAACAAATCATTCACAGGTTTTTATTTTTCAGATGTTTACTTTCTGATTCTGTCTGTGCAACCGTTTCAAAACAAACATGGGAGATAAATCGTCCGGTAACAACCAGATGAGATATGAATGACATTTAAACAGTTAGAAGGTGGTGTAAAGTTATGAAATAGTTCAAGTTTAGAGGAAATAAACACCATGTTTGGCAGATGAGAGAGAAAAAAAGCGAGATTACAGTTTTGCAAAGCCAAATGAAACTGAAGTTACAGTGTTTGGCCATAATGATCCGAACCAAACCACAAAATTAGTTTCAAAGTGGTTTAAGAACAACAAAGTTAATATTTGGAGTGAAAAGATGTGTGTGAGCAATACCTGTATAAAAAAGCTGCTTACTAAGACTACAGCTTGGTGTAAACTGTACAGTTTCCCACAAAAGAACAACAGGACAGCGGGGAGACGGTTTCCCCCTTTTATTTGTCCACCAATCACATCCTCACACACTTGGATTATGCAAAACAGCTTAACTCAACAAAGAGAGACGCACAAACACATCTAAGAGAAAACAAAGCAGCATGTTGGCAAATACCTGCCACTTCTTGGAAATTAAGTTCACAAACCTGCTGATGGGGGGCTGCAGTAACCAAAGGCAATGCGTGTCTGTGTGTGTGGATGCTACAGTCTGCAGCACACCCGTGGTAGACTATTAAACTGAGCAGCAGAGGGGAATACATGCACAGCTCCAAAGCGTAAAAATGTAATTAGCATCTTGTGCAGTTTGATGGTGGGTGTGTCTGAACTACGCCTTGTGGAAAAATCTGGCACAAAAACGGCCTCTGGATCTCCTTCTGGGATGAAAATAACAACCTGCAGCCGTTTTTAAAGCTTGATCTCGAATGTCTGCTTGCTTTTTTACTATAATAAGAGATTGTGAGCACAATTTTTAAAAAATGGGGCTCAAATGAAGCAAAAACTTACAAAGATCTGCAAATCTGAGTCACATCAGGAGGTTCTGGTTTCGCAGCTGCAGCTGATTAGCAGAGGAAACGTTAGGATGTAGAAATGTCAGATTTTCAAATTAAAATGAAATTCTGTAACTGAAGGAAAGCTGTACTAATGATTACTTTAGTAAATCGATTACTGTATCAATTTTTCTTACTATTAATCTGATTTAAAAAATGGCACATTGTGCAGATTTTACATTGAACATTTGCATTTTATTGCCTAAAATGCAATATTTAACTTCTTAAATATTACATATGAAGCTAAAAATATAAAAACATCAACATGTGAAACGCTCAGACCCTTCTGCTTGACATGACATAAAAACAGTAGGGCTGATCTGATCATTTTTTGATTAAATAATTAATAATTGGACACCAAAAGGAGATTAATATACGTTTTATTTTTACAGAATTTGAACCATGAGAAGCTAAAACTGCTATCTGAGCTTTGAGTAGAACATATTTACAGACAAATTGTTTTTTAATCATAAATTCAAAATGTATGTATATATTTTTACATTTTTCTCTTAATTACTGCTCTGAGGAGTTTATCTTTTACTCTATGCACTCAAGTTAATCGATTACTAATTTAGCTGACGATTATTTCAATAATCGATTCATGACGATTAGTCGTGATTCCTTTCCAGTTTTATGCTGCAGATTGGAAGGACAAAAAAAGTTTTTGATCAGAGAAAAACCCCAGGGAAGACAGAGATGGATGAAAGATGAATCTACTTTATTCTCCTAAACATCACAGTCAGAGCTGCATTCCAACGCCAGTTTCTCAGAGAATCGACTCAGCAGGGCTGCAGAATAACACAAAGTCTTCTGGAAAACGTCCCGGAAGAAACGAGGAGGCAGCAAGCAAAGAGAAGAACAGACACCTCCTGACTGAAAACAGAGCAATATGCTATAATGACTGCAATTGTAGTGCATGCAATCCGATCCAAGTTGCACTGATTGGATATTATATTTCAAGTCATGCATTCATGTTCTGCATAATCTGTGATATAATTGGCGGAGGTGGAAAGATCCTCAAATGCAGATAAAACTGATTCATTTTCAGCCTTTTTGATCTTGGGCAGCTCTTTAACTTTAAAAAGTCCTGACTTGGCGACTGGCGTGATTATGGAGTCTTTATTGTATTTAGAAAGCGTTTGAAGTTCCCAATTAATTTTGATGTCATCCATGTGGAAACGGTTCTCAATTGCTGCAAGATTTATACTCAGCATTCCTTTTGTTTTGTTTTAATTTTCTGGAAGGAGGGGAAAACCATGATGGAGCCTGAACATCCCCCTCTGTCATCAAAATGAAGATTTACATGACATACTCCTATTAGCAGTAGTGACTAATAGGACGAAGCTCTGTCTGCTGGGACACATTTAGAGAAGAAGACAACCTCAGCCAGAATTTCACAAATGAGTTTGGCTTCGTTCCAGTTCGCCTGGTGCTCATTTGAAGGTTTCTAACAAACAGATTAAACCACAGTGAAAACTTCACCACAAGTCCACCTCTCTGGCTGCAGAAAGTTGCACTAAAACAACATTTGTAATCCACAATAACAACAAAATTGGTTTGGTGGTTTTGTGTGAGAAGGGTACAGTGATTGCTGATGAACTTTTTCAGCGAAGCCCAAATTCACTGCAGTGCAGAAAAAAAGGATTGCAGCCAAGCGGAGCAGCCAGTGTTTGCTCATTCACTGGCTTCTGTGGGAGTCGGATGTGTGTCTCTTTTTCCACCACAAAGAGCTCAGCACCACGTCTCCTTTCTGTCCTTCAATGGGCCTTTATTACTGCTCCCATTTACGAACAATCTCAGAAATAATCTCTGTCCATCTGGGACAATTTTTCATTCTGCTATCATTTCTTGTTTCCAACCTAGAGGGAAGCATTATCTGTGTCCCTTTGATCTCAGAAATTCATCAAAGACAAACCAAGAAGATGTTTAAAGTCTAGATTTAGCAAAGATACAAAATGCAATGCAACTTATTCCCTTAAACATAAAAACAATTTAAAAAAAGATGAAGGGAATGCTTTTTTTACCCACAGGAATGAGAAACCCAATACCAACCGCTACATAATGACGCACAGTCGCTCAGAATAAATGAAAATAAAAAACTGCCTGTGCTTTTACACCACTTCTGTCACCCAACAATAAAAACTAACTATAATACAAGCTGCTAGAGTTTGCAGCTAGCAAGCTAACCTATCCATCATTAATTCAGCATTAGCATGTTAATGTTAAACTACTGGCATTTTAAAGTGTTTTTAAAAAGCCATCTTGTAAAAAATAAACTGACTGCAACACAAATTACTAGTTACGGCCAGACCTAGAGGGTCTTTAAGGTTTGGATTTAACAAAGACAAAAAAAGCATTATAGCTTGTTTCCATAAACATTAAAACAAATTTTAAAAATATTGATGGAAATGAGAAACCCAAAACCAAACAGTACATGATGATGCAGTCATTCAGAATTAAAATAAAAACTGCATTTGCTTTCATACAAACTACAATACCAGGAAAACAAGCCAGTTTTCTCATCTTTGTAGCTAGCAAGCTAATGTAGCGGTCATTAATTCAGAATTAGCATGTAAATGTTAGACTAACATTTTAAAAAGCCTGATTAATGAAGCTTTGTAAACCTACTGAGAACATACAAATTACTTGCTGTTTTTTTTTTGGTTAACCAATTAATGATTGGATAGCAAAATGTGCTAACAAAACAGGATTTTTTGGTACAGTTTTGGTTTAATTGGCCCTTAAATTCACTTTTTTGAGTCTGTATTCAATCACTGAATTTTTTAGCAATTATTTCAATAATTGATTCACCACAATTAATCGTTTCAGCCCTAATTTTTAGGACCAAACAACAGAGAGAACCTTTATAAGGAGCCCAACTATGTGGGCACTTTAGTCTCCATTGCAATAAAACAAAGATTTCAGCATTTAGACCGATTACAATAAAAACGATTACCGTTTACTGCTACCTCTGTCCATTAGCACCATAAAGTAGCGTTGTAGCTCCCTGCTCCCTTCATTTTTAGCCTCGACATTCAGTCCCCAGACAGCAGGCAGCACAAAGGCCCATCAATTTCAAATGTCAGCGGAGTGTGTGTGTCTTTGTGTGCGCCTTGCTGCGGTGAAACATGTCAGGGGACTTGTCTGTTATTTATCATAACCCCAGAGTGTCACTAGGTTATCAAATGATGTCCATGGAGCAGATCTGTCATCCTAATCCTTATAGCCATCCCCCAACACACACACCTCTATCACACACCTAAAGCCACTCCTCTTCATCTCACTCCTGCTGTCAGATGGTGTGCCTTTAAAGCCTCTGACATCCACTGAGAAAGTCAATCAGAGAGCAGATATTGGATGGTCTTATAGGGATTAGGGTCAAGTCAACATGGAGGACAAAATAGGAAAAAAGAAGATGAAAGAGTAAAAAAAAAACTAAAATCATGAAGAAAAAGAAAGGCTAGGTGGTGTGGAGAAGTAACGTGGCTCCATATGAGCTGGTTTGAAGTCTGCAAGGCATCATGTAGGTAAATGGGATTTCCTAGTGAGGGGAGGTGAACGGGGGCTTAAAGCAGCTCAACTGATCTCCAGGGAATCAGGAGGATTTGATCTTAGTCAGCATAAGTCCAAGGAGGAATATGAACGCACAATCTGTTGATTTTTAACGGAGATGCATGATTAAAACACACCAAAAAAATGCAGTATGGAAGTAAATAACCAAAGAAGGGATAAAACAGCACAGCTACAGTCTTACTAGAGACAAATATAGTCTGAATGGTTTTCATTCATGCTGCATTCCACAGAACCGGATGCAATGCAGAGCAAATGGCTAAAACTGATTCTTAATTACCCGCCCTGCTTCAGCTGCAGCCTCTCAGCAGTCACAGTATATAACCCATCATCTGAGCTGCTAACTCCTGCATTCATAGTTTCCATTAATGGCAGCATGAAGAACAACAAGGTCAGTGTTTATAGTGGAAACAATCTCACTGAGGTGGATGTGAGCACAAAGAGAACCTCCTATATGGATTTAATTATTTAGCAGGTGGGAGTCATCGCTGCCTCCATTTTTCATTAATAATGGAGCTACAGGCTGAGTCTGTATGTGCTGATGTCTTAATATGAAGCTAAAATGTTTAACTGCACCTTCAATTATTCAATAGTCATTAAATAAATCAGGTTTAATATGAACAAGCAGCAGTGGAAATATTCCAGAGTTAATTTTAAGAAATGAATATACTAAGGAAATGTTAATATATTGAAATATATTAACATTATTATTGATGGGCAGAATTTACATATGGAAACTGCAAAGACAAGCAAAGGGAAGAAAAAAGGACAAAATAGAAAGAAAGGATACAATGAAGGAAACAGAGGAAGAGCGGAGAAAAAGAAAGGAAGATAGGAAGGATAGCAATACAAGGAAATGGAGAGATGAAGGGAATTAATGAAGAAAAGGGAAGAAGGAAGGAAAGAAACAATGGATGGACAAGAATGAAGAAAATAAAGTTATAAACAAGAGAAAAAACAGGAAAGAATGAATGAAGAGACAAAGAAGGAAAGAATGGTTGAACAATCAAAAGAGATGAAGGAAGGAAAGAAGTAACGAATGAAAAGGAAGGAACAGAGGACATCAGGAAGGAGGAAAGGAAGTAAAAAGGGGAAGAAATGAAGAAAATTAGACAAAAAGGAAGGAACAAACCAGAGAAAATAAAAGAAGGATGAAAAGGAGAGAAAAAGTAAGAAAAAGAAATGAAAGGAAGAAAAGGAGAAAGGAACAAACGGAATGAAAGGAAGGAAATAAGGATGCAATGGAGAGAAAGAAGGAAAGTCACAGGACAAAATAATCACAATGGGAGAAAAAAAGAAGAAAACAAAGAACGCCAAGAGGAAGAGAGAAAGTAAGGTCAGAGAACAAAGCAGGATAGAAAACATTTGAATAAACAAATGAAACCAGAACAACGATGAGAGCAGATCTTTGAACGGTTTTCAGTGACGTAGAGGTGAACATAAACCACAGAATATCAAACAAATCCGCCATCATCCATTCTGAACCCGTGATGATACATTCAGATCGCAGACACACACTGACTAACGGTAATGAAAGTAAAAGTGGTTTCAAATGGATTGCTGCTGTTGTGTGGTGTCCTGCTGAGGTCCAGAGATAACCGGCTGGTTAATGAGCTCCAACTCCAAGGAGAAAAATGCCCGTTGAATGCCAAACGCTGGAGGCTTATCTCCTGATTCACACATGAGAATTCACCTACTGCACAAACACACTGCAAGGCGATACAGCATGAAAAGACAGATTAGGTGAAACAAGCTGAAAACACAATGGAGACTTTATTTCACCAAATTCATTAAGTACCAAAAACAGCCGTTATTTATTAGGTTGGATCACTTTGAGCTGAGGCTTCCTTCAGTTAATGCCATTTCCACTACTACTGCAGAGAAACAACCACCAAACCAGGTATTTAAATTCACATCACTAAACTTTTTAGTTCAGTTAGGATTGCCAAATACCTATTTTGTTTTCTAAATGCAAAAAAAACAAGTAGTTTGCATGAATTTTCTTAGTATTTGATCACATTTAGCTGTAATCTGGCTATTTAAGTTGCTTTTGGAGTAACAGCTTCTTCATTCCTGTGCAGCTTTTCAGAGTCAAGACGCCAAATTTCAAAAGTCGTCGTTGCAACAGGAACTTGGAAAGCAGAAACATCATAGATATGTTAATTATTTATAGTCAAATTAACACTCTAGATTAGCTAATGACTAATCTTTAGTCATTAGCTGAGCATTATTTATTGTCTAAAGCAGACGACAATCTCATAACTTTACTGAGTGAAAAAGACTTACAGTTAGCCATTTTGTAATGTTTGTCTGGTGTTGAAAGTGAAAATTTACTGTGACACTATACAGCAGCCAGACCCACTGTACTATTCACCTAAGAAACCAGGATAAAATGTGTAAAAACTGCAGAAAATTCAAACTATTAAATGCTTTAGAGGCATTAAAATGATTCCATGGGGTCAGGGTTTTATAAAAATCTGAAATTCTCTTCAAAACAGCCACTGATTCATCTTCTAAGCTCGTGTGTTCTGGTTTTAATTTAAGTTGAGGACTGGAGAACGATCAGGATTCCTCTCTGCTGGATAGCCGCTGCTCTGCAAAGCACCACAAGCTTCTTGTTTTAACCTAACAAGCAAAGGCATAGATTTAAAACTGCATTCAAAAAAAGATCCAGACCAAATTCCTGCCTAACTGTCCTCTCATCCACAGACACGTCCTCAGGCAGCAGCCGCATCACATTCTTGGCATTTTCGCTAAAAGCCAATTATGGCTTCCCAGACCAGCAGCTCAACAAGCCAGCAGATTCTCTCCTAATTAACATCACAAATAAGAACAAAAAATCCCCTCAAATCGGTGCTGATAATGCAACAGCTGGATTTTCCAAAAGGCATGCAAGCCCTGGAGCAGAACACACTCAATTCCGGCTCACTGCAAGACGTTAAACCAGAAATTCAAGGAAACCAGAACATACTGACACACTGTAGTGTGGGATCAATTGAAGAGACATGAGCAGAACTGTTGTGCAAGGACGTTTTACATGCTCCAGCTAGATTCAAAACACATGCAAACGCTGCAAAATGCAAACATGACACAGTTTTAGAGGTGACTCAGACATAAAGGCAGACAGATTGTACAGAGAAAAGCTGCTGGAGCATGTTTGGAGTAACTGGGTGAGCTAAATCAAATTCCTGCTGGTGGCAGACAAGAGAGCTGACTGAGTCAGGGTCTGTAGGTGTGGTGTGTTTAAACAGGAAGTGGGCTTTGCTCCAATTTCCTGTGTATCTCCAGGAAGTGGGGATCTTAGTCTGGGCTCAAAGGTGAGCAAGGCATTCATAGCGAGTCGTCTTTAAACAACAAGTTTAGCAGGAAATGATGGACATAAAGGGAAGCATGTGCACCTCAGGTGTGGACATGAATGTCTCAACTGATAAATAAAAGAGAAAAGATTCAAAAGACAAAAAGGAGTGGCAGATCAGAATCTAAATCTGTAAAATTATAGTCATGGATTCTGTCTGAAACAGGCAGAAAAACTGAAAGAAAAATCTAAATTTCAAGCATTTTTTGAAGATGTTTGTTTACTCCAATATAGTGTGCTGGGTTTTATTTAGGGGTATCATTCAGAGTCCAGCATAAACATCACACTTTTCATATTAAGAAATGTTAATAAATTTTGAATTTTCAATCATTTTGTGTTGCTCCATCATATAAAACAGTAAAGTTTGTGATTAAGATGCAAAGCAAGGCATTCCATAAAAAAGTATCACTCACGGATATCTGGAAGACCTCCTGCGTGTCATCGAGCATCTGAACCCGTATGGAAACCTGCCGTCCCGGGGGCTGGACCGGAGGACGCATGCCGGGCTCCAGGGTGGACACTCCGAAGCTTTCCGGGGCGCCCAGCCGCTGTCCGGCTGTGGAGGGCCTCTCGGTCAGTTCAGACATGGTGATGGGCTTTCAAAAGGCAGCAGGGACCGACGTTCACGACTGATGGAGAGAAAGAGGACAGAAACATTGCTCAGAAGCAAATAGTTGATTTATTAAAAAAACGAAATTTGTATTGCATCAAGATGGCCGACCTCTTCCCATAAAATTACCAATTTTCAAGCACAGCATTATATTTGAACGCTTTTATGTGAATTGTGTTAAATTACTGACTGAATACACATGACATTTTAGTTTTCTCACATTGCTACACCTAAACATCACCATTTTTACAACAGTTTTTTCTGTCATATTAGCTTAGCCTTCGTAGCAAAACCGTGACGCCATGCATTTAACAGTCTGCATGGCGGAGTCGACGCTACTCCGCCATGCAGCTCAGCTGGATGACCGCTATTAAGTAGATACCTTTGAAAGTTATATTTCAAAACAAGACAATATAAAGAGTATTTTATATCCCAAACCGGACTCCGTTTGGACCGTTTCTCCTCCCGTTCTGCTGTGCCCCGCCGCCATCTTGTTTTTAAACAGAACCGCATACGGTGCATTTTACATCCCAAACCGGACTAAATTTGGACCATTTCTCTTACAAGGTCTGGTATAGCCCAACGCCTTCTTTGTTTTTAAACAAAGCTTCATAAAGTGCATTTTACACCCCAAACCAGACTCTATTTGGACCGTTTCTCGTTCAGGTTCCAGTATACTCCGCCGCCATCTTTGTTTTTAAATCCATTGGTTCCGCCCAAGGATGACCAGCGGCGTCCTCTGTTGGATGGAGGTCAAACTACAACAACATTTCCAAGTGGACGTTTTGAGTAAATTAAATGGAATTAATTTTAGTCTAATAATCATTAATCAACAATTAATAGTAAGTCGATTAATTGATTTGATCCCAAAATCCCTAATTGGTTATTTTAGTGGGATTTCAGCTGGCTTTGCACAATGGTTGAACCACAACATATTCCACTGAGCTCTGAAGAAATTAGCCACAAACCACAACACTGCAAAAGCAGACATGTCTCACACCTTCCCAGACGTTCAAACATTCCAGCAGGTGGGATCTAAACACAGACCTTCACTCAAGACCAGCCCAGACTTGAATGCAGGCCTCCAGACTGGAGATATACGGTCCAGTCCAGAGGGTTTCTGTCTGCCTTTCCCCTGCCTCCATCCCACACTTGATAAACCTCAACCGCCGGCAATAAATATCCTCTCTCTGAGGCAGTCGGTGACATCAGGGTGGAGGAATGTCTTAGAAGACAGACAGGAGGGTTGCTCACTTCTGCACTGCCTCAACAAGAAATCCAGGAGAGGAAGGTGGCCTCAGTTCAGTAACCTCTTAAATCTTTAAACCAATCAACCATCTTGCACCAACAATCTGAGGACAGTACATTTTTATTCTCTTTTGAGCCAAAGTTTAGCAGCTAAATACAGATTATATCAAATATTTGCATGTAAAAAAAATCTTTATTTAAGACATTAAATCACACTAAACATTTCCTGTTTTGGGTCAGTTAAAATTCCTAAAATTATTTATACTACATAAATATCACAAAAATTAGAGAATATATTAATAAATTATTAAAGTCTGAAGTCAAATAAAGTATCACTTGGGTCAAACATTTTGGATCTACTGGGTATCCAGTCTGACTGGATGCTGAGAGTCATTTTCCATTTCCAAAACCCATTAGTGTCTGAACTTCAACTTTCTGGTTTCAATATCTAAATATTTTGCTTCCTGCTGCAGCAAAATACCCCCACAGGATGATGCTGCCACCCCTTTCTTCACAGTTCTCATTCTCTCCAAATATATTGATGGTCAAATATGTTTTCCTTGCTTCAGGCCACAGAACATGTCTCTAAACATTTAGGTATTTGTCCCCGACAGTGTTTGCTTTTAAATTGATGACTTTGCTATCTTTTTATACAGACAGGCTTTAACTGTATACAGAGTTTTAAATATTTACAGGGAGACAGTCGAGGCAGCTGACATCAAAGTGTTCAATGTAATTCACATTGTCAACAGGAAGATGGAGCGACAGCCACTTAAAACAAGAAATAAGGAGAAAAAGTTGTATTTTTACACAGAAAAATAACCTGCAAATTCAAATAACAACAATATTTCTTTTAATTGACAACATAAAAATCCCCTTTGGAGTCAACTTAAAAGGCCTCAATAATTTCAAAGGGTTTTTATTGCATGAAAGCTGCAGCCAGACCAGATCAAATGATGAGAAAACAAAGTGGATCAGGAAGAGTTGGCTAGCAGCAGCAGCAGTAATCTATGTCAGGAACCAGGAATTTAACCTTGTTTTCAAGTCTATATTTTCTCTCCAATATTATTGTTTTTTTTTTTTTACATATGCATGAGATCTGATGATTTAAAACATAAGTCACAGGGTAAAAATCACTTTTTTCTCTCTTTACTGCTTACTTTTAGCACCTTTAATCGTTTCATCAAAATACTATCCTCATATTAACCTTTGTTTGAGAATCTGACATACTTAAATGTGACAAAAAAAGCAAAATGGCTAACTTTTTTAACTTCTGATACCGATATCTGAGCTTTAGTATTGGTCGATAACAATCCAATACGGAGAAACACTAATATGTTGACTTAAAACGTTTCCTTTTTTTAAACATTGACAGAAATGCACTGAATTATGAATTTATTTAATAACTCTGCACCAGTACAGCACACTTACTTAGATCGCCACAAGTGATTTTTCCTGCCAACAGCCATTACCATCGACAATAACTTTTTGAAAACTTTCAATTAATGAGTTTCAGAAAACATGTACAACATAGTTGCATGTACAAATAAACTGCAACAAATGGTTCAGAAAATGCAATTAGGAACTCTAAATATAATGTAAAATAAAAAAATAAAATAAAGCACACACAGCAAAAACACTAAATCTTAGTGAGTAGTTTCTAGTGCAAATATCTTAGTAAACTTGAAATAAAACGAACTTAAAAGTAACTTTTCAGCAAGATACAGAGGCTTGTTTTAAGTAAATAATTCCTTAATATTGATTAGTTCCATTAGTAGATAAATTAATGTATAACATGGGAAAAATGTCTTACTGTAAATGAAATAATCTGCTGTTGGAACAAGTACTTTTTCATCAATATTAAAGAATTATTTACTTAACACAAGCCTCTATATGTTACTAAAAAGTTACTTGCAAGTTAGTTTTGTCTTATTTCAAGTGTATTAAGACATCTGCACCAGAAACTAGACCAAAAGTACTTGGTAAGATTTTGTGTTTTTGCAGTGCAAAGCGTAGAATTAGACTGAATAGCTTGGTTATCGGTGATAACTCTATAATGTGTCTTATTCACGTTAATTTTGTTATATTTATAGCTGATTCTCCATCAGTCACCTGTTTGCTCTTTATTAAGGTAATCCAGGTGTAAAAAGACAAAATAAATCCTTCCCTAATCCCTGCGGGTGTCGTTACCTCCGCTCACCTCCATGACAAAAAGCTGAAACTGGAAACTGGAGCCGAACCAAGAAAGTAACCCGACTATAAAGGGAGCTGACATTCAAGTTACTGATTACACCTGTGGGAACATTGGCTCGTCTTTGTGCGCTACTTCCCCCACAGCGTTAAAGTGAACGCTTATCAGCAGTCCAGTATCGGTGGGTAGCCGTGTTCCAGCCTGACAGTTTACAGCCCTAATTCACTTTATTACTAACAAGCAAGTGTCGATAATCTCTAGAAACTGGAAAAATCCAACTTGATCTGAAGGAGTGTTCCTCCATCACAAATGAACCCATAAAACATTTCTGATTTAAGACTCTGGGATCAGTGTCACCAGCAATTACACCCAGAGAGGGAAAAAATTGGGAGGTTTCCTCATCACCCTGTGTCTTCAGCAGGGAGGCTGGTTGTGCAAGGGTGGAATACAGAGTGAGCCGGTCACACAGCAGGCACAAAGGAAGCCACTGTGGGAGCGTCAGGCAGCCCGGCTTTAACTCACCAAGGCCTCCAGAGACGCCTTTCAACTGGGGTTCGCCCAGCGTTTCCCAAGAGATGGCGACTGGGCCCAGGAGCCTGGGAATCAGATGAGCCCCGACGCACATTTTACGTCAAACAGGGGTTACTAGTCTGGTTCTAAACATTACATTTTGTTCATACGTCATAAATTTATTTGGTGGAATTTCCTCAAGATTCTTACAACACCGCAAAAATACAAACTTTTACCAAGTAGTTTCTAGTGCAAATATCTTAGTAATCTTGACATAAGACAAACTAACTTAAAAGTAAATTTTCAGAAAGATATAGTGAAAAAGATTTTTAAAAATTCACAGATTATCTGTCTCATAACATACCATCACGACATGTTGACAGTTTTAACAAATATGTAAATAACATATTGTTTATAAAAGTTACAAAGTGCAGCTTTAAGCCTCTTTGTAGACATTTTGGCTCAACATTTACGTTGCTTACACCCATTCATTTCCAAGTTTAACTTCCTGGTGGACGTGTTTTCATGTTGTTTCAATGTTTCTTTTCTAATTTTTTGAAGTGCACCAGCTCCTCTTACAGCAAAACAGGCCCACAGCATAATGCTGCCACAGTTAGCATGGAACATCGTTCTTCCCTCAAACAGTTCCACTTTAATTTCATCAGACCATAAGATGCATTTGCAAACCACAATCTGGCATTTTTTTGTTGTTGTTTTGTAGTAATGGCTTCTTCCTCTCAAATTGGCACAGATCAAGATTCACTCTCTAAGCAAATTCTCACAGTTTTGTTGGATTACTTCACATATTTTACACCATAGCTTGTCTTTTTGAGATAAGATTCACTTTAACATTGAATAAACTGAATGTAGCTGTAGCTAGCGAAGATGGTTTTGTGCTTGGATGAGGCGTAAAAGAAGCATTTATAAAATTAACTAAAAAATACTAAAATTAAAGATAATATTTTTTGTTTCCATATTTATGAATCAATCAATTTCAAACAGATGTGAAATATATTTATTTTTACCCACACAATCAGTTTACGTCAGCTGGCAGCAAATTATGGTATTCCACTTCAACAATAATGAAATATATTTTTTGAAAATGGCATCTTCCGTTTAATATTTATTACCCAATCTATGTATCCTTAATCGCAAATCATTACTTTTTGAATTCTGCACCTAAAAATTAAGCAAAGTATGAAAAAAACTAAAACAATATTTAAATAAAAACTAATAGAAAAACTAGAAAACTAACATAATTAGACAAACAAAAAGTCACAATGAAATAAAACTAAACCATTATGAAAACTATTACAACCCTGCTACTGACGACTCAGAATGTCTCAGCAGAACCCTACTTTAGGAAAATCCACGCTCCCTTTAAGAATCTTAAAATGCAAACATCTGATATATTTTGGTTTCTTAACAGCAGAATTTGACCTAGTGTATTTTGTTAAGTGTGTTTGAAGCCATTTCTGATCAGATTTTGTTGTATTTTTACATTTATTGGTGCATTTTGGATCTGAAAATGAAACAACATGTGGTGTGTCTCTGTCTCACAGCAGAGAACCCAGCAGAGGTTTTACTGCTGACTGTCTTGCATGACTCTGTTGTTTAAACGAGCCACCGCCGGCGGCGAGCTCAAGGCCACAACACTACACCCGACACGACGTTTTATCAAGGTGACACCCTCCCCTGTTCACTGAAGGGGCAATTTAGCTGCTCTGCTCCCCTCTGGAGACACAAGCACCAAACACACTGCGACATATTGATTTGAAAACATACAGAGGGGATGTAAAGCAATTGAGCAGGCCATGTTACAGCCACATGCTCCACCAACCACGTGCAAAAAGAAAAGAGTCAGTGCTGCCTCTTTGGTGACCCTAAGCTGTGACCCCACTCAGGAGGGTGCAAAGACGGGGGGAAGGGGCGTACGATCGTCTGAGATCAGTGAGCGAAAGCTCGCTTTGTCAGGCTGAAATAAAACAGATCCGACCCAGAGAGAGGCACATGTGAAGAAGTTGAGTACAGTAGGCAGAATGTAGGTTAGCAGAGTAATCCGTTAGGCCACAGCGACGATGTCAGTGGGTTACAGTAAAGGCAATCTGTGTTTGTGTGCTGCAGATTAGCATGCATGATGTTTGACTGCAGGAAAACAGAGAAAATACCAGAGGAGGGTAGAGAACCCAAAACATTCACACAAGAGTAGCACTACTTCAGCATATTTTTACTAAAGTAAAAGGAAAAAGTAAAAGTAATTGATCAAATTATCAATCATTTCATCTTTAAAAATTACATCATCAGATGGACCAAAATGTAACGCTAAGTGGAAATTTTGGTATTTTAAGAACGAAATGATTAAAAAAGAACATTTTTCCTAATCAGTTTCTTTCAATAAAAATTGATTAAACTTTAATAAAAACTGCAGGTGTGTGTCGGTGTCTGGTGAATTTTTTGTTAAAACATGTTTGTTTTTCATTCAGTGGGGAGAAAATCCATAAATTTTACTCAAATAATAGTAGAAATTACTTATGATAAATTACTGAAGTAAAACTAAAAAGTACAGCGGAATAAAAATACTCCTTTTTTCAAAAATGTACTCAAATTATGTAACTAGTTACAAACCAACAACAGAGAAAAAAAACTAAAAAAAAAAACCTCAAAAATGATACAAAAGAAGCCAATAAAAAAACAGCTTTTTAAGAAAGAACCAAACTTAATTTTTAAATTAACAAATGTTAATATGTTGATGTCTACAATTTAAAGAAAACATGACACTTCCATCTCTGTGCATCAAGGAAACACTATGCCAAACATTTCCAAATAATTTCAATTCTTTAGCATCTTGCAGTCTGCTTTCAGGGTGAATTTGCTTGGGCGGTTGTTTTTAGCATCCGTTTTGAATAATCAAATCAAAAATACTTTATTGATCCCAAAAGGAAAATGAATGTTCCTGTAATGCATGCTTATTCAAATTCTTCAAAGAGTTATTGTAGGTAGTGATGATGACTGTTGGCAGGAAAGGTTTACTGTAGAGGCATCTATAGATAAATAGATTATTTCAACCTCTTTCAGACTCTTAATTTAGTTTTTATTGCTTATGTTGAACATTTAAGTATTGTAAATAAGTCCAAATGTGTCATAAAACAGAAGCTTTTACAGGGTGTCCTATTCCTTATTCTTGTAGGACATATTCATGGGCTAAAACGCCAAATCAGAACTGAAGATAATCAGAAGACAGCCAATAGAAAGGTATGGTTGGCTGATATTAAGCTTACAGTCACACAGGCTCAGTTGGACCCCTAAAGCTTTGCAGATTAGGAAAATAACCAGGCTGCTCTGCAACAGGAGCGTCCTTAAACTACTATGAAGCAAAAAACACATTTAAAGCACAAAAAATGCAAAGAAAACTCTCAAATTTGTGAAAACACAATGTGGCTACATAGAGCCACGCTGTGATCTGGGATGCCTTCCTTCTTACCCCGTTTTTCTCCTCCAGGATCCGCACACTGCCCACCAGAAAGGAGCTGCTTTTATGTCGGAGAAATCCCGATCCACCGCTCGGTACCTCGGTGTCGTCCTCTCAGATGGACCGCTCCCTCTCAGCTGGGACGGCGCTTCTGAACGGCGGCCATCGAAACAAATGCGGCCGGCCGCGGATCAAGCTTTCCAGCAGAACAATAAAGAGCTACACACCGCCTCCAGCGCTGACGCTGGTGGAGGTGGTGGAGGTGGCGCAACCCGGCGCGTCGGGCGCGGAGAGAGCGCAACCAGAGCCACCGCAATAGCGACACCTGCTGGTTGGTTCCGCTATACCTTTATCCTGCAAATGTATTCACCTTTCGACATTTTGTGACAATACAGCTGCAAAGTACTATGATTTATTTCATGTTAATTTTATATGCAAACTATGACGGTGTAAAAGAGAATTTATAATTAAAAAACAAGGAGAAAATCTCTACCAAAAAGTAGAAAATTTCTCAGACTGAAAAGTCAAAAATTTGCTAGAAAAAAAGAGATTTGGAAAGGGCCGATTCAAGGAACTGACCTTTAGGGGTGCTTAGCCCCCAACAGGGATAAGGCCCAAGAGAAGTTTTTCGTTGGTGCATTTTTCTAAATGTCACGGTTTATTTTTTTCAAAATCAACATTCATAGTTTTCCAGCCTTATTCAATTTTGAAGTGTTGATTTTCTGAAGCCTTTGGATTTCATTTAGCCGGCATGGGGTTTGAACCCATGACCTTGGTGTTGTTAGCACCACGTACTAACCATCTGTACAGAATTTTCAGTTATCTTGGATTTAAGAGAAACCAACATAATTTTAAGAAAAGTTCAGATTTTTTTCAAGATGAATATTGATAGTTTTTGATTTTATAGTCATACTCTATTTTGATGTGTTGATTTTCTTAAGACTTTAGATTTCATTTGCTGGCATGTCCATTGAACCCATGACCTTGGCATTACTAGCACCATGCTCTAACCATCTGAGCTAACCTGCTGTACACAATTTTCAGTTTTCATGGATTTAAGAGAAATCAACATGAATTTAACAAAAGTCCTGATTTTTTTCAAAATTCATAGTTTTTGATTTTCCTGCCTTAATGTATTTTGATGTGTTGATTTTCTGAAGACTTTAGATCTCATTTGGCCAGAATGGGGATTGAACACATGACCTTGGCTTTATTAGCACCACGCTCTAACCATCTGAGCTAACTGGCTGTGCAAAATTATCAGTTTTCATGGGTCTAAGAGAAACCAACATGAATTTAACAAAAGTGCTGATTTTCTTTTCAAAATGAACATTCGTAGTTTTAAATTTTCCAGCCTTAATCTACTTTGATGTGTTGGTTTTCTGAAGACTTTAGATTTCATTTGGCCAGGATGGGGATTGAACCCATGACCTTGGCGTTATTAGCACCACATTCTGACCAACTGAGCTAACCGGCCATACATGTAATCAAATTCACAATGATTTAAGAAACACGTACAACACCTTAATAAAAATTTGAGTTAGGTGCTCATATTCAAATTTTTTTCAAAATCAAGTGTTGATTTTATTGTCAAGCAATATTTTATTTTGAAGTGTTGATTTTATTTTCCAGCCATTTTTTATATTGAAGTAGTGATTTTATGTTGCAGACATTTTTGATTTTGAAGTGTTGATTTTATTTTGAGGTTTTTACTTTATATTGTTGTTTTATTTTGTAGTGCTTATTTTTCACAACCCTTTTTTATCTTGAAGTGTTGATTTTGCGTAGACTTCAGATGTTCAGTGGCCAGCATGGGGATCGAGCCGATGTCCTCAGGGTTAGTAGTACCATGCTTCGACCAGCTGAGCTACCTTACCGTACATAATGATGAGTTTTCATGGAATTAAGAGTCGGGGTTTTACTATGTCAGTTCACAGTTCATGAAGTGAGTCTATCATAGTTTCAGTAACAAACACCTTTCTGTTCACACCGAAACAGCCTAACCCTAACATTATGTGCTCTTCTTTAGTTTTACCTTATTTAAGGTGGTTAGTTTTAGGGCTGTTGTAAACGAATTCAGAGAGGTTTGGGAAATTAATTACAAAACAACACAATAGTCACTAATCAAACTTTAAAAAAGAGCAACAACAGTAATTAACAAGGTGAAGAACCAGGATCAGACTAACTCATTTTTTATCCAAATATTTTGCACACATACAACATTTTGTACTTAACAACTACAAAATAATATTCAAATAAATGCTGTACACAATGTCTATTCATAAATATCACAAACATAATTCTAAATTAAGTACTGCATTGCCCATTGCAAAAAATTGCTAAGCATAATATTTTGCATTACAAGTTGCCATCTGAATACAGGTGTTGATGATACAAGTCTTGCCCCTTATAGCAGGATAAAATAATCTATATTTTAACCTACTGTTTTCTTTAGAGGCTGGTTCTAGATCAGATTCACTGCAGGGGACATTGTAGTCAGTGTGTTTTATGGCGAAAACTTAAAAATGAATTACACCAAAAGCACAGCAATATATAATGATATATATACATATATTAAGTAATTGAAAGAGCCACTTGTTTCTCCAGAGATTCAAGCTGCAGATTCCTCATCTACCAGATGGAAAATATGATCCTATCTATGGCTGTTGTAAACGAATATTTTAGTAATCGCGTAATCTATCGATTATTCTTACAATTAATATAGTAATCGGATAAAACAAACTTCGGTAAATCTAACATAACAGCAGTATTACTCTTGCACAGCAATATCAGTCCAATTTTTCCCATTTGAGTTTTCCTAACAATAACTTTTCTGTAGTTTAGAAAATTAACCTGTAACAATAACAGCTCACTTTCTAAGTTAACCTGAAGAAAAGTTATACAAATATCTGAAATTATATTCAATTTAATAATAAAGAGGCATCCTCACAAATACGCTTACAAACATGTCTATACTCCAGCTTTAGGTTTATGTATTCATCTACAGTCAGTTTAATAGATGAACTTTCACCTTGCCCAGACATTTATAGCTTTGTGTTCAGCAATAATAGCGACGGGATTTGGCTCCTTTGTTAGTCACACACAGAAACATCTACCAGGTGAGTAACGCCACCTAGTGGCGACCGGGATGATATGAAATGTATTTTCCGGTTCATCCGTAAAGCTACGCATCTAAAGCTCAGCCGCCCGTCGTGTTCAGTCTATCCGCTCACCTGTATAAATACACCTGCAGTGTTCAGTTATCTGCTCACCTGTATAAATACACCTGCAGTGTTCAGTCTATCCGCTCACCTGTATAAATACACCTGCAGTGTTCAGTCTATCCGCTCACCTGTATAAATACACCTGCAGGCTCCTCCCTGCCGTTCGCTCTGAACCAGCAGCTCCAGAAGGAGAAAAGCTGCCGTACTCCAAACGTCGCTCCCGTCATTTTAAGGATGCTCATTGGTCCCCCAAAAAACGACAAAAACCCGGACATGATCATGAATCAATAGAATCCTCCCAGGCCGAACTTGAAAACTGGACCTTATGCTGCTAACACTTAGCTTTCGTCAACAGCTCAGGCGGGAGTGAGAGCTCCGCGCACCGCAAGTAACGACCCGGCCAGAACCCGGTGCATTAAATAATAAAACATGACATTGTTCAGCCTGGAATGTGCGTCTTTCTCCTCACGTCTGTATTTTTTCCAGTTTTTGCTTCTAAGGACGGTGGAGTATCAGGTGGTAATTTAAAAAGACGCGGGTTGATAGCATCTCACCGGGCTGCGTAGTGTCCGTCTCTAGGCAACCGTGACGCAGCGTCGGTCCGTAGCGTTCAGGGGTCCTTTAGCTCCCGCCACGACAATTTAGCTGACCTTAATATTTCCTGTTTTATTTTGGTCATTATTGTTACATTTAGTGTTGATATGTGTGTGACAGGCGTGTCTATCGGACAATTATGTATCGGCTCAATACGAGACGTGACATTTAACGTTTTTTTTACGGAGGGGTGGTAATTTTATTCATATAGAATTCTACTCATATTGTTAAAACAGGGCTAGGTAAGCCACTGATGACAACTCCACAGTTTTTAATTTTTTGTGTTGATTGTTTTCTTATTTGGACTGCAAGATTTGCTTTTAAGTAAGATTAGGTCAATAACTGTGTTTCTTCAAAATGAAAATAAATACAAAAATGTTGTTAATAAATGCAAATCTATTTTTTGCACTTTTAATATTCTTTTGATTTTTAAAGATATCTATTTAATATCACTTCCCTAAAAATGAAAAAGTGTCTTAACCAACTATGCTTGCCGACCACAATTGAGATCCAGGATCCGTCCAAAATCCATCAGAGGGTCACAAATGGCCCTTGGACCGTATTTTGGACGCCACTGCACAGTTTCAGTCTGTAAAAACTGGATGCAAAACTGCAGGATTGAGTGACATCATCAACAAGAACAATAAAAAACTCACAAAATAACAGTTATATTGTTTTGTTGCTACAAATCCGCATACTCCCACTTTAAATGAATCACAACTTGACCTAGTTTTGGATATATATATATTTTTAATAAATTGCATTAATTTACTTATGAGAAAAACAAAGAACACACATGGAAACGTCATGGTGGTGGTGCTGCTGCCATGTCATGCCAGGTCAGATTATGTCAGGTCAGGTCAGGTCAGTAGGTCGTGTTTCTGTGTGGCCTAGAAAAAACAAATAAATAAATGTGTCCATGTGTTTATTCGTGCCCTGCTAGAACTGCCAGTGGAGTCAGTGATATATATGGGCCAACAAGATGAGGATGGACAAACACAGACAAGAACAATAACCTCTGAACTCGTGAAACAACAACTGGATACAACCGGATACAAATACTCAACAATATAAGTGAGGTAAGTAAGATTAATGTGTTGAACACTGATGCTGAAGGAAGCTGAACTGGCTGTAATTGCATTAATTGTCTTTTAAAACAATTAAGTTCTTGGATTAAACTATTTATTTGGCTTGCTTTACATTTAATGTGACATTTTTTCCAGCTGTGCACTATTTTATTTACTTTATGGATGTGTTTACTCTGACTTCAGCAGTATAATTAAATGTCTGTGGTCTAAACAGGACATATTTTATCATAATTAGTATGTGATATGCCTGCTGTGTGTGATTATAGTTATTTTAAGAGGGAATGAATATGTGTGTGCAATATTTTTTTACTTATCAGAAATGGCAAAATATCTTCATATAAAACTTTTCAAATGCCTTTTCTTTAATTTTTTTAAGTGTTAAAATTGATTTCAAACATGTTGGGAAATGTTACTTTGGTTTGATAATACGTCATAACTTTTTTCTTTCAAAGTTGTTAATTCAAATGTAAAATATGAAGTTTTCAGAAGAGTATACAAAGTATACATAAAACTTAAGCATTTTATAAGTATTAATTTCTAGCATTTTTCAAAATGTTTTGATAACAAGACAATAAACTTGGTTTGGAAACAAGAGATCAAAATGGCTGCACATAGATCCATTTTGGGGGAATTAAGTTTGGAGTTAAAACAATGACAGCTTTACCTTGACACTGACAGTAGTTTTGACATTGAAAAATAAAACATTGTAAAATATACAAAGAAAAGGAGAAAAAAAACAGACAAGAATGTTAAAAAATCTGCAGCGTAACATGAGAGTATCAGCATGGGGGTTTCAATGTCAGTTTTTTTTTTCAATGACAATATTGCTACGATATTAGGTCCATAAACAATTGAGCCGTAATGTTGTGTCTGAATGAATTTTGTAGCGTGGGAGAGAAAAAGATTATGTGGCCCGTACGGGGATCGAACCCGCGACCTTGGCGTTATTAGCACCACGCTCTAACCAACTGAGCTAACCGGCCGTGCGTTTTACCGCCTCCAGTGTCTTTCAAGAACCAAAGACCGCCTCTGTTTACGAGAAATTAAATGGTTTTTTTCTAATTGATCGTCATTGTAAAGACAGAAACTGCTTATAATCTAGGACATCGAGGTCTAACAAACCCTAAGGCGGGAGTGACGGTCTGTTGCCATAGTTACCCCCCAAGAGAAGACGAGACTGCTCACGTGACCTGGCAAGATGGCGACTATAATGCAGAATGGGATGTAAGTGAGTATCTTTCGCTTATCGCGGCTTTTCCCCTGAACGGGTGTGAAGGTTGATCATTTGTTTTAGCGCAGCCTCGCTTTTTTCTCCTTTAAAAGCAGTGGGACACATTTTGCTCCGTTTCGGTTCCCCTGCTTCCTGCCATCTGAGGAAGCGCTGCGTGAATCAGCTAACGTTAGCTCTCCCCTGCCACATCTGACCACTTATTGTGTTACTACTGAGGTCTTTACACTGTTATTAAGCTGGATCGAACCCAGTGATGTTCAGGTTCTCCTATTTCTTGTGGTTGTGTTTCCTCTCTGCCAGGATCTGAGTCACCACGGTCCGTGTTTGGACGGTATTAAGAACTGCTGGTCAATTGTTCATCACATCTAGTGATCAGGATGGCCTTAAATGTCTTTGGTAAGCAGCATCACACATCAAGCGATGTAGTTGGAGTGTGTTCATTTTTCTATGTGTGTATATAGGAAAATATGGTCAGATCTGTTATTTAACTTAAGGTTAATGTTTTATAAAGCTGGACAAGTAAAACTGACAATTAATAATATCTACATCTAGTAGGTACAAATGCACAACAGTGTATTAACATTTCCAGTTATCTGTAAATAAAATCTATTAGTTTTGCACTTTATTGCATGTCTATACACCAGGATTGAGGGTAAAAGTGCCGCAGTGCAATAAAACATTCAAAAATATTTAAATGTGATCATTAAAATAAAATTGGAAATCAGTCAATAAACATATTAAATGTGAAAAATATTAAAAGCAATAAATACATAACATACAATCCTATTTGTTATCAAATAGTTTCTGTCCACTATTTAATTATGCATTAAGCTAAATGTAAACAGTTTTGTACATAATGTTCACAAATATATTTCTAGCACATATATTTAATAAATGATGATTGTTTTCCATACAGTTTGTTAAAATGATTGTTTGGTCAATTGTTACAATTGTTAGTTTGTTTAAACTTTTTAAAATATGAGTTTAAAAGGCAATAAATGCCTATTTTTACCAGTTATTTCCAGATTTAATTAACAATTTAATGGATACATTCCAGAGATATTTTACCTACAATTATTTATTTTATTTTAATATATTTATTTCCTCTTTTATTCAATAAATAATAATGGTTTGTGCAAAATTGAGTTTTATGTTGAGTATTTACACTTTCATTTGTGTTAAACAGTCTGTAGTAAAGTAATCTACAACGCGCCACACCTTTCCTCGTGTATTTGCACAAAACGTCACGGTAACTGCAGTGGATTCTGGACACAGAGTCCATGTTATGTCTGCCCTCGTCGGGTTTGTCTAATCAAGCGGCTGTATTGCTCTGAGAAGGGGGGGCGAGACGCTCGCTCCGGGAGGATTGGGAGTTATTTTGAAGACAGGATACAAAAGAGGACGAGTGCTCAACAGATAAGGCTTGAGGAATGAGCACAGAGTACACAAGACAGGAAGTCCCACTGTTAGTTTTACACATTCAGCAAAGACAGAACAATCTGCAAGGTGCTGACCAGAGGGTGCATGTTTATTTTTATTGTAGGACTTGGAGTTTGTTGTGGAAACAATTTAATTTAATGTTTGGCTGTTGCAAGCATTGTTTCTAATGAGAGCAAATCCAGGCATCTGTTAATCGTTTACACTTATTATGATCAAGAAACTAGAGATATGGCAACATTATCTGCCAGAGTTTCATTGTGTAGCCATAAAGATGATAACATTTGCACAAAATGTGCCTAAATGCTTCAGAAGGGTCATTTTCTACAGCACTAATAAATGTTTTGCAAATATATTGTGATCTCAATATCAGTGTATGCAATATTAATATTGCAAAAGACTCCTGAAGTGTTATGAATTTCCATTGTTGATGCACCTATTCTGTGCATTTTTCTTCTTATTAAAGTTTTTTTTCTAACAGAATGACTCATGTAGTTAAGCCCTAAGACTCTGTGGTTTGGACAAAATCCTGATGCTTTTTTCTGAAATCTTAAGCTTTTATTTATTATTGTTTTGTTGAATGAAAACTCTGCATTTTCAGCTACTGTGACCCTGAATCCACACAACAGCTGGCAGGAGATGAAAAGTTCAATCTAATCTGACCTTACCTAGTTCAGGGATTATAAAAAAATTCAAACATAACAGCCAAACTTTATCCACTAGATGGCAGCGTGGCAAAGGGCAATAAGAGTATTATGTTTCCTTTGTCTTCAGATCACGATGAGTACAGACCACCAGTCTGGAAATCTTACTGTAAGTATCAGTATTGGAACTTTTTATGCAATATGTGTGATTTTGTTTCTGATTTTAAATTTTTTATCTTACATTTTTATTACTTTGAGATAAGCACAAAGTGATGCCTTCTCTGTTGATGTTTGGGAAACCATCTGAAGTCTGTTTTCTGCTGTAGTGTACCAACTCCAGCAGGAGGCGCCACATCCTCGCAGGCTCACTTGCACATCAGAGGTGAGATCATGCCTTCTGGCATCATCACTGCATTTACCAGAAGATTTACCTTTTTATATGTCATCATTAGCTGCAATATTAGCAGAATCATTGACTAGTTGTGCAATTTTTGAACAAAATATATAAGAAATCCCATTCGCTGTTTGCCACAGGTCTTATGGGAGATATGGCAAACCTGAGAAAGACTTTGACAAGAAGTAATCCAGTTTAGAGTAATGTGCAAGTCAAACACAATCCAGAGAACAGGACAGTTCATGGCAGCAGGGGAGGCGGTGTTAAGCCTCCCTGTGTTTCTAAAGGTCAGGCTGGTCTCACCCTGAGCCAAACGAGAAAGCACAGAACACCTCTATGTTCATACACAAGCTAATCGTCTTCCTCTGCAAAATGTAAAGGTCAAGATTCTTGCTGACCTTGCACTAATTGATACACCCCTGCACATCTGTCCAAACTAGAACGAGACACCAGATGTTTGTGGTTTGGGAGAACCCAAAGGGATTACTGTTGGGATTGTCCTTCTGTTCGATTTGTTCATAGCTGTCCTCTGAGGTTGGGCTTGTGGTGGTGTTTGTGTAGGTACTAAATGAGCAGCTTTCGGCTTTGTGACCCAGTCCATGACCCAATTATAGCAGGCGGGTAGACTGGATTGAGGACACCCCACCTCTCATTACCCTCGTCTGCTCCAATCAGCAGAGACTGTTTAGGTGTCGCCATATGTAACTAAATAACTATCATATTATTTTATGTTCTGTGACACCAAGAAGCTTTGTAACTGCACTACCTCTGTGATGACAAATGATGGAACATGATGATTTGAGTTGATTTCACTTCATTAGTCAAAATGGAGAGTTAATTATTAGGGTGATTTCATAAAGAAAAGTTTCTTAACGAGTGATAAACCAATCATTCATTCTACTAACAATCAATTGTTCCTTGATCGCCTCTGACTTTTTTCCATTTCAATAAATGCTGTGTAAATAAAACATTGAGTGAGGAGCGATGGACCAATTGAGAAGGACTCAAAGCAGACATCCGCCGGACACTTCTTGTTGCTGTCCCTTGCATTAATTAATGTCAATGTTCTTGAAGGTGGGATCTTAATAAAGTGATCTTGGTCTAGTCACACTCTGTCTCTCGTGTCACAACAACAATGTCCTTGAAGTTTGTCTCTCCTTGGTTTGGTCTCGGTCATTTAAAGTTTTGGTTTTGTCTTTGTGTCTTGCATACAATAACATCAGTGTTGTTTTTTTATTAGTTTGGTCTTGGACTCGGTCTAGCCTTTCTCAGTATCTTGCCTACTTTCTGATGAAGTAGTTTTTAACACCACTCTGAATGCACACCAGTGGTTCAAATTGTTGTATCCTGACATTGTTAACCCTTCCAGTCTCTATCTGGATGATGAACCTGCTGTATGATCTCCTTCAGGAAGCTCTGCTTGTTGACAATATGGATTAGTAGATGATGTTTCTGCACAGCTCTAGGCTATAATATTTAAAAATGTGTAGCCTAAGACTCACCACTTTGAAGCATTGGTGAGATTTAACATTTTAGAGAGTATAGCTTTATCATTTCACTTCCTGCCGTTCCCCGTTTAAACACAAAAATACCCTTTCACATTTCATCACTTTGTTTCATCATTTCTCTCAGGGGACAAAAAAGCTGAAATGTCTGAGTGTGAATTAAATCCCTCCTCTTTACTAAGTGCTGTTGATGGTGTCAATTGGGTGTTAGTAATGGTTATTAGGGCTGGCTTGGCTCGTGTCCTGGGAACACGTGCACAGCTGACATGAGGCGGGTAGTGAAACTCCGCTTTGCTCATAAACCAGCTGGATTTTCTTCATTCCAGCTGAAATGTTTCTCAGTTTCACCATCTCACACATAATGTGTCACTGTTTACTTTGACAGGTTGAGCACAATGCATTCACACTGTAAATATATACAAAAGAATCCCATCTTTTCTGGAAATCCATTAGATTTATTATTGTTTTAAAATCAACACCGTTTCTAAATGAACATTCACTGCTGTTTGTGTTGATTTATTGGCTCAGCAGCAGATTTGTTGGCAGCAACAAAGTGTTCAGCTTTTATATCTGACTCATGCAATATTCTGTTCGCCCACATAGTCACGAACACCGTGGCTGTTTGGTAAGAAATACTTTCAGGTTCTGAACTACATTTATTGTCGTCATTTAAGCTGTAATTTCTCCCCATCCAGATGGAAAACCGGCCTAAGTACTATGGAAGAGAGTAAGTTACTGTTTTGTGATTGAATATGATGACCATTGATCTTAGATCTTTAGTTGCTAAATCCGTCTGTGTTCCTGGTCCAGGTTCCATGGGATGATATCGAGAGAGGAGGCCGATCAGCTGCTGAGTCAGGCTGAAGGCAGCTACCTCATCAGGGAGAGCCAGAGGCAGCCGGGCACCTACACTCTGGCCTTAAGGTATTTCTATGAAACCATGTGTGACTTTGACTCCTGAACTTGGACCAGAATGGAGTCAGAAGAGTTTTTATCTGATAAATTTAGTACATCACTTCTAAGGGAGGCTTCATCTGGTTAAATATGAGGCTTTATTAACTGAGCCATCATGTTTTCACTGAGTAGGCGTCACACTTTTGAAATGGGCACATGGCTCGATTCAGATTGGCTTTTGGGTCAGTTGCTCTATTCATAGACGCGTCATTCTTCCACCTGAACCGCTCTGTGTCCCTGTGGTTCTAATTACCTTCCATAAATACTCTTTCATAAACCAGAGTCCCAATCTGGGTGGCAGAAAAAAAAGGTTGGGTTTTGGGTTAATGATTTATACCGGTGCTGTTTTATCTCGCAGCGGTTTCACTGTTGACCTATTTTAGTTTTCCTGCAGAAACGGTAACTTGCTGGGCACAGTTACACATTCACTCACCAAATCTGTCATCTTAAACAAAGAAAAATATTTAAAGCAACAGTTGTTAAAATCAGAAAAGCCTGAAGGAAAACATTTTATGTCTCATCAGACAGCACCTGTTGCTCTGCTCTGGTTAAAAATCACAAATCGTCATGTCCAGCTTAATGGTGTTTGGCACCAGCTGGTAAAAAAAAAAAAATTGAACTGAGAGAATGAGAAACATTTTGATCTTACTTTCAGAACAAAGTCAGTACATCTTCCTCTTTCTTCCAGGTTTGGAAACCAGACGAGGAATTTCCGTCTCTATCACGATGGGAAACACTTTGTTGGCGAGAAAAGGTTCGAGTCTATCCATGACCTGGTGACGGATGGCCTCATCACGCTCTACATCGAGACAAAGGTGCTTGTGAAAATATTTTTTCAGACTAAAATATGTTTTTCAGACTACTTTGATATTTTTTCTGAAAACTGTGGAAACTTTTGTCTGGAAAAGTCAGATTTTTACATGGAAGCTGTGCAGTAGCCCTGATTTAATCTGTTTTATCCAACAAATTAAACCTCATTAATACTGTGGTTCTATTTCTTCTCTCAGGCAGCGGAGTACATCGCCAAGATGACCATCAACCCAATCTACGAACGCGTGGGCTACACCACTCTGAACCAGGAGCCCACTCTGAAGAAACTCCTGCCACGCAGCCCAGAGGCGCCAGACGGACCGGTCCCTATCAAAGATGGCCGAAACACAGAGGAGAGGGTGAGCGATCAGGACCCACCTTCTGTCTACAGTGAAAGGTCAAAGGTTGTAGGGTCTCCAGTGATGCCTAAGACTTTCAGGGTTCACATAGTTTTAATCTGGGAGCTGCTGCTGCAGAAATATAAATAACAATTCTAATTTTAATCATTTCCTGATTATCTAATTAGCTAAACAAACACAAACACCCAAGAAACAACAAAGCCTTACTGCTACTTAACTTAGAGTGGAAGATAATTGCATTCAAGATATTAAATTTGAACTTTTGTCTAAATTTATGCAACTTACATAAGAAGTCATTAGGGCTGCTGTTTCACTAACGCACACAAAGGGATGAATAATTTATCAGCGGAAGCTGTAAGAGTTTGTTCTGCAGGCAATGCACCAAATAAAATGTCTTGGTACCCGGCCCGTACCATCCTCGGTAGTCACTTTGTAATAAAACTGCAAGTTGTGAAAGCTGTGAAAGCCCAGTCACGACTGGAGTAATTAAAACAACCGGAGGGGAAATTAAATAAGAGCAGAGGTGAAGACGGTTGGTGTTGATGCAGCAGTGGGAGGTGGAGGAGGATGGATGCAGAGGAGAGATGGCCTCCAGCCAAGGGCTCTGCAGTAAAGTTACATAACAGCAGTCGGATGCAGAAGGTTCCAATCTCCAGAATGTTCAAGATTAATTTCCATTCAGCTGTGAAATGATTCGTTTTCTCTCTGTAGGTGGATTCAGTTTAGTTGCACGGGGGTGGAGGTGATTTGATAAGGTGAACTTAATGCTTGTTTGCACATTAACCCCCCCAGAATCATCCTCCGCGTGGATTTTTTAATGGAATATATGACTAAGTGTTGGAGTTTGAGGGGTATAAATACTTATGCAAGGTGTGAAAGTGACATTTGTGGATCCTGAGGCCCTGCATGACCTGCAGTGCATGACCACCTTCCACTGCACCTCATACATCACTGTCTGTGCTTCAGTGTGCATGTGTGTTGGTGGAGGGGGGGTTGGTCCTGTGTACGTGTGTGCTTTTGTAATTGGGTGGAATTGCAGACAAAGCAGTGCAGCTGTGACACTGAGACCAGAACTGGCTCCCGTCATTGTTTTATTACCTCTATGATGGGTTTGGTGGCGTTTTTAAAGCTTCCAGATGATCCAGGAGCGCCTTACAATAACTGTCTGCTAGCTTGTTTTGTGTCTTTAAGGTTTAAAATCTATTTATTATGCTATATGTTACAACAAAACATTTTTTTAAAGTACCAAATACACAATTTAAAGCTTAACTGTGAAGATCTTCTACTCTAAGATATCAGAAAATATATATTTACCTGAAACAACAATTAGCAGAAACAATCTTGTGTTGCTCTAATATATTTGGACAATATGGTTATTTAATATCAACTTTAGCAACATTGAAATAATATAAGAAACAATAAAAATTGCAATTGAATTTGTTTTTGTGAAATTTATGAGAAAAATTCAGTTTATGTTGAAGAATAAATGAAGACACTCAAATAAATTCCAACATAAAACGAAATAGAAGAAATTCAAAATAAAATATTTTATTGCTTAAAATGCAACAACAAATAATTCCTCTAGTGGATGCTTAATGATCTGTAGCAAATCTTAAAATACTAATTGCTTCATTAATGCAGCAAAAACTACCGGGGAATTAAAAAACATTAATTTCTTTTTTTAAAAACTAAGTATTAAAAGTAAGTGATGTCATCATTTTTGGAGTTCAGTTTTTTCTGTTTGTTGGGTGCAAACAGACCTTAGTGTTATTGTTTGTATATTACAGAATACACCAGTGAAAGCCAGTTGTTGTTTTTTTTCATCTGTAAATGTTAAACTAAAAGACAAAAGGATGGAGGGAAAGAAAAAGTGTGAAGGAATGAATAAAACAACAGCTTGTTCCTCGGCTCATTCTCTGCTCCCCTGGGACCAGGCGAGGTGGCAGAACCAGTGGCGAAACAACAGGAACCGCTGGAGCGTGATTGGCCCGTTCTCCTCTCATTGTGACCTGTTAAATTCATCCGTTGCTACAGCCTCCTCCCCCCGCCTCTCCTCCGTCTCCGTCCATCCCTCCCTCCTGCCTCTCACTAACACAGTCAGAGCCATGTGGGCAGAAGCGCTCGTCCACCGGAGACTCAGGAATCCTGTCGCATCATTCCCAGCTGGGAGTATTTAACTGTCACTTTCCAAGAAATGAAGCGTTTTTGTTTTTTAGTTAGTTTTAAGTCATGGGACTGATTCAGAGGAGCTTTTGTTGTGAAGTGGAGACTCTCTAATCTGATTGGCTGATCTTTGTTGTGGGTTGCTTTCGTCAGGATGTTGTCAGTCGGAAATTGGAGGGTGTAATTGTTTCAGAACTTTTTGTTCTTATTTTTTTCTGGTAATTTCCTTTAATAGAAATCCACTGTAGATCTTGAACCATGCCGAGCAGAGAGTCGTACGCTGTTAAAAGAGGAAAAAAGCAGCAAAACAGACGAAACAAGAAGAAAACAAGTCAGAAAAGATCTTTGTTTTCAGTTGCTCTCGGGCTGAATGCGAGTGTCGGTTCAGTTCCTTCCCTGGTCGCCTCCAGGAGCGGTCCGGACCCGGCGAAACGGACGGCAGCCCCCTCCAAACCCTCCTCCCCTGCTTCCACCTTCTGGCAACCAATCAGATCTTTTGCCCTTTCGCAGCTCACGTCTCTGGTGCGGCGCGCCACGCTGAGGGAGAGCGACATGGTGCCCAAGTATGAGAAGGTCCACAACTTCAAGGTGAGGCGCTCCTCTGATTTATCTGACCGGGTTCCACTGAGTTGGTGGGGAACATGAGGTCCTGTGTCGGCATGACAACAGAGCTGTTGGTTAGACCAGGTTCCTGCAGTCTGGAGGAACCAGTCAAACCAGTCTGCAGCTGGTTTGACTGTTTTTATGGTCTGGAGAAGTTAGGAAAACAAAATAAGAGAATGGAAAAATATATATATATACAGAGGTTTTTATTGTCACATTCGCTAAATTTTATCCATCCCTCCATCCATCCATCCATCCATCCATCCATCCATCCATCCATCCCTCCATCCATCCATCCATCCCTCCATCCATCCATCCATCCATCCATCCATCCATCCATCCATCCATCCATCCATCCATCCATCCATCCATCCATCCAT